>JACDOX010000311.1:14462-284923 GCA_014549065.1 Cardinalis cardinalis | reverse complement strand
CTTCCTTCCTTCCTTCCTTCCTTCCTTCCTTCCTTCCTTCCTTCCTTCCTTCCTTCCTTCCTTCCTTCCTTCCTTCCGCCACTTCCCCACTTCCGCCACTTCCGCCACTTCCACCACTTCTGCCACTTCCGCCACTTCCGCCACTTCCTTCCTTCTGCCACTTCCTTCCTTCTGCCACTCCCTTCCTTCTGCCACTTCCTTCCTTCCGCCACTTCCTTCCTTCCTTCCTTCCGCCMCTTCCTTCCTTCCTTCCTTCTGCCACTTCCTTCCTTCCTTCTGCCACTTCCTTCCGCCACTTCCGCCACTTCCGCCACTTCCTTCCACTATGTCCTTTCTTCCTCCCTCCTTCTGTCCACATTTATTTCTGCCTCAGGCTGATTACACTAGTGTTATAGAACAGTGAAATTTTTTAATATCCTTTGAATGCCCTTGAAAACAAACTAGTCCTTTTTCTGGGATCCAGGATGTTGCTGAATTATGGTTGAGGTATTTCTTACATTGGCTTTTGTTTCACCATACACTATAGCTCCAAAAAGACTCCAAATCTGTAAGAAATTGTGATAGCACCATCACAACACTTTCTGTCCTGAAAGTTACCATTCTTTGTTCCAAGCACCTTTCACCTTTCTTCTTTGTTTTGTTGCTGTGCTACCTCTGAAATCACTCTGTTACAAACTCACTGAAAGGTCTCAAAATTCGGAATGAGCATTTAAAGCAAGTTGTCAGAACTGATAATTTATTTCATCTATGTTCTTTTCTCTCAGCCAGGTCTTTTTCTCCACTCTTTTTCTGCACTCTTGATTTGAGCTTTAAACACTTGGGTCAATTAATGGTCTATACCATTTGTACTGTCAGATGCAGCATGAAACTCCTGCTATGGTGCCCTCTTTTTCCATTAGCACTATTAAAAAATTATGATAAAAAAATAGAGTGAGAGATTAATATCTCCCTGGAGTTTATACAGAACAAGCCAAAGAGCAGTTATCCATATCTCCCATTTCTTTCTTCTTTGAGACCTAGGCACAGTCACGAAATTGCTAAGCAAGACTAGCAAAATGCTAATAGTGCAATTAGCAGTGCAATATTCAAACCTGAGTGGAATTTCAGGCCATCACAGAATCTAAGCTCCCAAGGTGTAAAGAAATAGCAGAGTGCTGTCACCAGTAATATCATGAAGTTTCTCATCTACAGAAATTGGATTCTGCTTTAATAAATTATCTCTGAACAAAGGAAATGCAAAACATAGCAATTTATTTTGTTTCCATGATGGTAGAAATGCAACAGAATGTGTAGGTTCATTTTGCATGCCTTGCTTGTTTGATTTTGCTAGCCCTTACTAAGTAGTACACTATTAGGTTTTTGTTCTGTGGGAATACGCTTTTAAAAGTATTCTCCAGACTTTACCCTTATGTCTCTCCAGTATTACCTCAGTTCACTTTCGAAAATTGCAATGCAGTTATGGTAAAAATGAACAAGTAGAGGATGAAACTGATGTTAAATATTAAACCTGTCTATTTAAATGGGGTTCTGGGGGATTAGATATAGTGGCATGGCCTTCTTGTGCAGATTCTTTATTTAAATTCCGGTTTTATTGAATATCCATGACTTCAAAAGTCACAGCTAATATTCTTGCATGAAACCCACTGTCTTAGCAGAGTAAAAACAAAATAAACCTTCTCCTTTTTCGCTGTTGTAAAGGAATATGTTATTATAACAGAGTTTACACTGATGCATCTCAAAGTACTGTGAAGTAAAGAGAAGTTGGGATGATTTTTTTCATTCTTTCAGCCATTTTGTAAGACTTCATGGAATCACAGAATGGATGAGGGTGCTAAGCATCTCTGGAGTTAGCCTAGTTCAGAGCCTCTGCTCAAAGCAGAGTCATCTAGAGTAGATAACTTAGGACAATGTACAGTCAGATTTCGAGTATCTCCAAGGATGACAACTTCACAATCTCTTGGGGAACCTGCTCCAGTGTTCAAACAGCATCACAGCAGAAATTCTTCTCTTAATGTTTAGACAGAACTTCATTTATTTCTGTTTGCGGTTGTCTCTTGTCTCGCCACTTGGCGTTAGTGCAGAGTTTATCATCTTCTTCATTTGCTCCAGATATATATTTATGCACACTGATAAGATTCCCCCAAGTCCTTTTTCTCTGTGCTGGAGAGCCCCAGCCACTGTCAGCCACTACTCACGTAAGACAAGCTTTGGTCCACTATCTTTGTAGCCCTGTGCTGAAGTTGTTCTAGTGTGTTCATGTCATTTATTTCAGAGTGGGCAGAGCTGTGCACGGTCCCCTCAGTCTATCTCTCCAGGTGTAAGCAGAGGGGAAGGACCAGACACCTCGACCTGCAAGCAGCACTTCTGCTACTGCAGACCCTCTTTGCTGCAAAGGTAACATGCTGCAGCATGGTCAGCTTGTCTTCCAGGAACTCCAGGTTCTTCTCTGCAGATCTGGTTTCCAATCAGTCACCCCCCACCATGAACTTATGCTGGAAGCGTCCTTCCTCCCCAGACATGGGGGTTTGCATTTCCATTTACTGAACTGCATGAAGCTCCTTTTCATCCATCACTCCAGCCTGTTAATGATCTCTAAAAGGCAGTAGATCCATCTGATATATCAACCACTCCTTCCTGATTTGTATCATCCTCAAATTACTGAAGGCAAACTCTTCTTAACTTCTGTATGTGGTGGTGGAACACCCCTTGCAGAGGAGTTCCTTGAAAATAAATATTTTCCCCTAAAAAATAAAGAAAAAAGTGACAGTAAAGACAAGTGGGTCTGCTAAAAGAACTCTTCAGAAGATGACAAGAAATCTAATTCCTAAATATTATTTTTTGCTTTTGCTGTTCACAGTGATCTAAATTTCATTTATGAGCTCTCCTGATCTGAAGCTCTGCCGTGGATTCTGAGTCAAAAATTGATGGCAAGCAGTGGATGTTATCATTTTTCACCCTTTTCTTTTCTGATTAAAAAATTAAAACTCACTGAGTAGTCAAGGTATAACCTTGCATCTGGGATACGAACACAAAATTTGAGTCCTATGCTAGGTGAGTTGTTTTTTCTAGAAATATCAGACACTATACACACCAGTGGAATCACAGGTAGTTTGCTCTTTTGTTTCCCTGCTTCCCCACTTTTTATTGATTCTTAATTAATTCATATAAATCTTCCTGAATTCTCATGACATTGTTTCTCTTTATTGCTCAATATTTCTTCCTTGGATTTCTCTACAGACCTCAGCTCTTCATTTATTTATGTTGGTATCTTCTTACTCTGTTGATTTTTATGGTGGATCTGACCTATGAAACAGAATTTATCAGGTGTCTTAGTTTAATCCTGGCTGGCAACTAAGCCCCTCTTTATATAGCCACTCCTTCACTCCTTCCAGAAGAGTAAAAGTGAGTAAACTTTTGTGGATTAAGATAATGACAGTTCAATAGGTAAAGCAAAGGAAAACAAGGAAATAATTCACTACTTCCCATCCACAGGCAGCTGTTCAGCCATCTTCAGGAAAGCAGGGCTCCACTATGCCTAATGTAGAATTGGGCAGACAAATCCCATTTCTCCAAATCTCCCCTCCCTTTCCTCTTTTCCCTCCAACTTTATATGCTGAGCCTGATGCCACGTGGTATGGGATATCCCTTGGGTCATCTAGGGAGCTATCTGAGCTGCATCACCTCCCAGTTTTCTGTGCACCCCTCAACCTCCTCACTGGTGGCATAGGTGAGGAGAAACAAAGGCTTTGTGTCTGTCATAGCACTGCTCAGCAGTAGCAAAAATATGCCCTTTTGTCAGTACGGTTTCCAGAACAAATGCAAGCAGAACCCCATACTAATTAATAGGGAGAAAACTAATCCCATCCCAGCCAAAACCAGCAAAACAGGGGATCAAACATACCTTTTCCTTCACTTTATTTTTTAAATGCTCTATCTTCAGAGCTTAACTATTTATAGGAGATCTTGCAAAGCCAACTATGGCCACATATTTGAGTTTTATCCTTGAAACCTCTTCATACCTCTCAGCCAATGCTTGTCTTGCACACAGTCCATATTCTTTGCCTTTCCCTTCCTTTGTTTCACCCTCCAATCTAGTGAAGGATGGTTTTCGGCCTTTCTGAAGAAGGAATCTTTCTTTGTGGTGTCCTGAACTAACAGGTGATCCCCATTTGTTAGCACAGGTGTGTGGGTTTGGGTTATCATACTAGTGGAAATTTTGCCTGCTGCTCCGTCTATTGGTATTTAGAGACAAGTACCTACCCTCATTGGGTTAAGCATCATTCCTATCTTCTTTTTCTTTCTCTAGATTGTTCTACTTTTAAGCAGTTTTCTTTCTCTTTTGACACCAAAATTGGCTGGAGGGTAGACTTTCTAATACAATTTGAGGTATTAGTAAGCAGGTGTTCTTTATTACAATGCTGGACACATTTGGAGGATTTTCTCCACTCAAATGTGTGTCATGAAACTTTACAAGAGGTTATTTATTCCATCAGGATCATTCACATTCATTGCAACATACTTCCTAGCTAATAGATAAATACAACTTTTCCTAGCACTAACTTATATACCTCATCCCTTTTACTCCTTTTGTGGTCTTAGAGGGTCATGTAAAGGAGTTTCTGGTGGTTGTATTCACTGACAGCCCCCAAAACTGTAAGTGGCCCTGCCTTACACTATTCTTAGGGCATGCACTATTCTTTTTTGTTACAGAAGTTTGCCACAAAAATCACTTAGGTTCCTCATTGTGTGTTTATCCACTGATTCCAGCTACATTTACCATCCTGTGTGTCTACTTTCACATTCTTTTATCTAATTGATTGTTAGTTTTAAGCTTTATCTTGCAGTTTCAAGAGAACTGAAAATTTCTATTTTCCATGCTATCACTTTAGAGAAGTAAATGGTTAAGGTCAGGCACCAGTTCTCATTTTGACCATTTCAGCCCAGTTTCTCCTTTCCTGACTCAAAAATGTCCCCTGTGTATGCTATTATCAAATTCTAGTTTCTGGAGAAACTTTATCCCTCATATTACCTTCCGCCTTTGTCGCTTACATTAAAGATCAAAACTGATCATATAGTTTGGATGTATCCAAATCTGAAATCTTAATTTCTTTTCTGTAAGATGCAGAAATATCACACAGTTTTAAATAAATATTTGGAGTATTTAAATTTGAACATACACAGTCCAACATATTCTGAAGATTTTATGACAACAATTTAATAAAATTTTCCAGTACATTTCTGAAAGATGCTCATAAAATATTTACTTTTTGTTCATACTCCTTTAGGTGTCTGTGGTATTATGCTTCTGGAGAAAAATTTCTTGCTGCTCCACAGGAGGTGTTATGATGGAAATTACAAACAAAGATAAAGAATCCTTTCCCATGTATTTTGAGTTCCATAGTAGATTTATTATGATAGTGTGAATATTAGTGTGTTCATTCCTCAATTTCAGTAAAATTCTGTTCTGTGTTTGATAATGGAGACCCAGGCATCAATCAGTGACTGATCTGTGTGCACTGGATTAGATGGAAAAAATAAATATCAGCATCTCAATGCAACATATTCAGTTGATTTTTAAAGTATGTTCCACTAATCTTTAACTTTTCCTGCATTCATCTCGCCTAGTGTATGATGAATAATAATACTGAAATTTCTGGTCATTTCGTCCAGTATGATCCCAAAACCATGGATTTGGTTGCTCTTCCATTTGAAGTCATGGATGATAAATTTTTTTAGGCTTGGAACTTTGTTTTTCATGGAAGTGCATCAGGCTTCAGATGCACTGAACTCTCCCCTCCAAACTGGGCAAAGACTGATGAAGGCTGAACAACAATTTCTCTTTTCATTCATTCATTTTACTTCAGTAGCTGCAGGTTAACTACAGGCTGAAGACCTTAATTTGTTTAGATGTGATACTATATTTTAACTTTTGAAATATTTGCAAAACTAATTTTACTGTAATTTTCTTTCAGATGTTTCTCAATGCAGATAGAATGTTTTCTTTTTATCATACGTATATATGCATGGAACTAACAACTCTGTACACAGGTTTTCCTTCTCTCTATTAAAAACATATGCAACACTGGTGGAAGGGGAACATACAGAACTTTTGAGATGTTTAGGAGCAGTGCTCTTTAAATTTCAACAAGGACTGAAATAACAATTTGGGGCTCTTAAGGAAAGCACAGGTCAGTGTATCACCTGGATGAACTTACCTTATCTGAGGGCTATTTGGTATTTTCCATTATATCTGTTCATTGGTCCAAACATTTCAGTGACAGAGAATAGGTGGTAAAACAGCTTTATTGAGTAAACTTATCTAAATTATTCATCCTTTTAGTGAAAGAGGTAGGTGCACTGTAGTTTAAACTCTGAAATAAAACGAGCTAGATTGTAGCAGAAATGTCCACTTGAATTCTAAGTCATATGAGAAGTGTCTGAGAGAGAAGATGTTGTATACCCTGGAGAAATGAAAGCTCAGGACAGACCTTATAATTCTCGACAAGTATATGAAAGGAGGTAGTGGAAAGATAGGGCTTGGCCAGAAAACTAGTGACAGGTTTCTTATCCCAGAAAACCAGTGACAAAACAAAAGAATGTTGCCTTGAATAGCTCCCGGTAAGGCTGAGGTTGGATGTCATGGAAGGGGTTGGTGAGCATTTGAACTGACTGCCTGAGGTGGTGGTGGCGACACCATTCCTGCAGATATTCTAGAAATGACTGGACATGGCACTTGGTTGTATGGTCTAGATCAGTCAAAGGTTGGACTCTATGGTCTTAGACGTCTCTTCCAACATAAATTCAAAAATAACAGAATATGCCAAGGTGGAAGGGACCCACAAGGATTGTCAAAGTCCAGCTCTTGACCCTGCACAGGGCATACACAAGAGTCACACCTTGTGCCTGAGAGCATTGTCCAAAAGCTCTTGAACTCTGTCCTCTGAGGTCCCTGTTCCAGTGCCCAGATACTCTCTGAGTGAAAATGTCTTCCTGATATCCAAACTAAACCTCTCCTGACACAACTTCAGGTCATTCTCTTGTGTCTTGTCACTGCTCATCACAGAGAAGAGATCAGTGTCTGCTGCTTCTCTTCCCCTCATGAGAAAGTTGTAACTGCAATGAGCTTTCCCCTCAGTCTCCTCCAAGCTGAACAGGCCAAGTGACTTCAGCCACTCCTCATATGTCTTCACCAGAAGGCCCTTCACCATCTTTTTTGGCCTCCTTTGGGCCCGCTGTAATGGCTTTACACCTTTCTTACACTGTGGCATCCAAGGGTGCCTCCAGCACTCAAGGTGACGCCGCCCCAGTGCAGAGCAGACCCCCACTGGTGATGCTGTTTCTGATGTCCCCAGGACATGGGAGACGCTCCTGGCTCCCAGGACACTGCTGACTCATGTTCAACTTGCTACCGACCAGGACTCCCAGGTCCCTTGCCATGGCACTGCTTTCCAGTATCTCATTCCCTAGTGTGTACATAAACCCATGATTGCCCAGTCCCACGTGCAGAATCTGGCACTTGCCCATGTCAAGCTTCATATTTGGGATGGTTGCCCGGCAGTCTTATTTGTCCAAGTCTCTCTGCAGGGTCTCCCTGACTTAGGGAGAGTCATCAGTCTCTCCCAATTTTGTATCAACCGCAAACTTACTTAGAATCCCTTCTAGTCCTGTGTCCACGCAGCTAGTGAAGATTTTGAAGACACAGGACTGAGGATGGAGCCCTGTGGAAGGCAACCAACAACAGTTCCTCAGTCTGATGTCACCCCATTCACTGTAATCCTTTGTGCCTGACCTGTAAGCAAGACATACAGACTTGTGATTGCTCACTTATTTCATGATGTGTTTATCCAGATGTGTACTGACTATTGTGTTCAGAAGGTTTCTGTGAGACATGGTATCAAAAGCTTTACTGAAATGCAAAATTATTACATCAACTGGCTTCCCTTGATCAGCTAGGTGGGTTACCTTGTCGTAGGTAAAAATGTTTGACAAACAGGGCTTTCTCCTCAAGAAGCTGTGCTGGTGACTGTGCTGTCATTCAGGTGTCATTTAGTTTTTCAGTATCTCCCAGAATAGTCTTCTCTATAACCTTACCAGGGAGTGAAGTGAAACTGACAAGCCTGTATTTTCTGTCTTATTCTTCTAGTCCTTTTTAAAGATTAGAACAATGTTCCTCAGCTTCTTGTCAGCTGGGACCTCACCAGATTCCCAAGACCATTCAAAAAATCATCAAGAGAGGATTTGCAAAGAAATCAGCCAGCTCTATGAGCTATTTTTGAATGAATCTTTTCCCTAAAATGGTTAACAGCATTTCTGTATTCCTCCCACACCACCTGATGTTGCTTCCACTTACACCTTCCTTTTTTGCCTTATCTTCAAGAGAAGATCACTGTCAGGCTGACTGGCCTTTTGTCCTGCTTGCTTGTCTTCTGACACTTTGGAGTTGCCTGTTACTGTGCCCTTTGGAGGTGGTGCTCAAAAGCTGTCCAATATTGACTGACTCCAGTGACTTGAAAAGCACTTTTCCAGGGACATTCCTCATTAGTCCCTTGAGCAGAAGTGATTCTGTGATTCTGTGAATTACTGGCAGGTACTTTTAAATGGTAGCAAATTTTTTCAAGAAATATTGCAGCTATACAGAAGCAGAGTTCTAGATTAATATTGCAACCATCTTTCAATATACCACCTGACTACTTGTTTTGCTTAGCAAAAAGAAGAGCCTACTATTGCTATCAGTTTGCATTGCATCATCCAGTTGGATGGTACAAAATGGTACTCATCAAAGCTCTCATGGAACAACTAACTACAATTGTACTGAAATATTTCCGTGACCTTTCTCAGATAAGATTCTGTTTTGTTCAGAAGAAGATACTAATTTTGAAATTCAGATGAGAAAGGACTTACAAGTCTATGTCTGAAAATCTGTGATTTAAAAAAAAAAAAGATAAATACTATTTGTTATTCCTGAGAGTTTTAATGGATCAATAAGTGCAACAGAATTGCATATACTCAACTAAAATATGTGTTCTGGAACATGAGCTTCTCAGTCTTCGTCTTGTTCACGAAGTGATATTGATGGTTTTATACTCCTTTATAATGTAGTCATTGATAAAGTGCTTGTATTTCCTTATACTAAGACATGGTTGAGCATATTTCTATAAAAATGTAAGAATATCTGCATTTTCCAGGTCTGTTTCAAGCATTATGAGTGTGGTGCCATGAGACATGCTGTTGTCCGTGAGAAGCTGGGATATTATGATCAAGTGCTGTATTTTGACTTCACCCAGTGGCTAAAAGATTTGTGGGGTGAAGAAGAAGTGTTGGACTTCTAAGAGAATTAAACAGGTAAGTCTATTGAAATAGGGTTTTTTTTTTATTGTCAGTTTTCAGGTTTTTTCAATTTCAGGTTCTATCTCAGTGCTCCCTCTGTCCAAAAAAAAATCAATTTCACAATCACAGGTGCAAATGACTTTCACAGTTTTTGTTCTAAGCAGCTCTTTATTTTCTACAGTAAAGTGTTGTCTTTAGAGAAAAAAAAAATTGACAAATGAGACAGAGTTATTTCCTTACATTTTGATAGCAAGAAGAATCTCTACACCCAATAGCATATAACCACTGTGAGAGCAATAAAAAATGTAATTAATTCAGTTAACAGAGTTTAGTGGCATCTATGTAAGTTATTTTATTAAAACTTCGTTAGTTATATGAATTTTAGGGCTGATTTTCTATTTATTTTACCATAATATTTGGTTTATTATTAGATACTGAGAAATCTCTTTCATCTCTAAGACTCCTGTTTAAACAATCCATCTCATTTCTTAGAATAACCTCCAGAAACCAATTGACCTAAGATAAGGCAATGTGGTAAGGACACACTAAAACATTACCAAAAGTCAGTCTGTCTTATCCGATTTTGATGTATGTTTCACAAGGCAGGAGGAAGATCAAGAACAGTTTTGTATCTTTTTTTTTTCTGTATATTGCTGTCGCTTTTATCTTTTCAAGTAAAAATCTTGAAAACTATGCAAGATCATGGCACTCTGGTAAAAAATAAATCTAAGAATCAAGACAATGTGTTAAGCTAAAATTCTTCCATCCTATGGGTGATTTGCTCCGTGGTAAAGAATAAAGAATTCATGTATTATTTATCAGATTCAAAACTGTCCTTAAGTATGTCTAGGGCAGCAGTAGATACTGCTGAACAAATTCTGGGTTTACTCCAATGTGAGTTGTACCATACAAATACACAGTTTGGCTCAGAAAACATTAGAGCAGTGTTCAAGTGACACTGTACCTTGTGATCTGGACTGTATAACCTCCAGACATGACCCCATGAGTAAAAGAGATCCCAAAGAGAAGTACTGAAAACTGTCTTCACATCCATTTCTCCATACTTCTAGGTTTGGAGTACACTCAGATAGATGCAGGTCAGCTATATCTGTATCTATTTCACAGCTGCACTGCCATTGTATTCTGCCTGTTTTCAGAAAAAAATATTTGCAACAGAATTATTTTTGTAACGGTCAAGAAAAATACATACTGGCCACTTATTGCTGCAACTGAGCTATTCTCTGACATCAAAAATTTAGCTAATAGTAATTTAGCTTCTAGTAATTTAGCTAATAGATTTTTAACAGATTGCAGTTTTTAACATTAAGAAATTATAAAAAATTTAAAAAATAAAAGGGAAAAAAAGTTGGCAAGTGACTGAAATATGACTAAAAATTTCATAAACACAATGTTGCAACTCATCATCCCCATCATGATTGGGGAATTTTCATGCTGAAATATAGTGAGAAGAAAAGTGTTTAAAATACCAATATGTATAGTATTATATATGTATATATGTGTTTCTAGTTTCACTTTATTTTCCTAGAGAAATCTACAGCCTTGTAAAATGCTCTTCTCATGTGTCTGTATTTCTCATGGTAGCTTTATTCTGGTGATATGAATGGGAAGTTGGATCAGAATTGTTATTCAGAATCCTATTTCATCAGGATTGTTTATGCTTCACTAATATTTATCTCCTTAAGACTCAATTTTTTATCCATTTTTAAAAGAAATTGTAACATTTAATTTAAAAGCTAGCTATTAAATAAAAGTCAGCAGTGATAGAAGTCAAAGTTTTCAAACTATGTATCATGTGGAACACAAGAAGCTAATTGCACATGCAATTCTTATTTTGCCTTTCAGAAAATATTACTTTTTCTCTGTGCTGTCCCTCATTTGTAGTAGTCTTTTGTGATCTGTACCATAAAAGCTAAGTACACTTAAACTATTATGTTTGATGTCACAATAATGGTTCAAACTTTTCACCATTTACATCAAAGTATAAACTGTTTCCAGCTTTCTATGATACATTTCTGGCTGAAAAAATGGTCCAAAACTTAGGGGCTCTACAAACAACTGGTGGGAGAGATTCTTTCTCATAAGCCTTAAATTGCTTTACTAGCCAATGAGCTTAGAAAAAAAAATGCCAAGAAGCAGTGGGAAAATTAACTGCCAAATCAAGATCTTCCTATTTTCCCCTCAAATTTTGCATGGTGGCACTATGGCACAGGGCAATTAGTATCCTATTAAGGCCCAGTGCTCTTTTAGGGACTGGAGGGAGAACAATGGTAACCTTGGTTATCTAATGAAAAGCTCAAATATTTTTGTAAGAGACTTTTCAGTACATTGAAGCTTAAAGCAATTCTTCAAACAGTAAAAATAAGGCACTATTTTTTAGAGGTTTACTTTTAGTGGAACTTTTTGCTGGGAAAACTTGTTTTCTGTTTTGATTTGGTTTGATTTCTACTTTGATTTAATGGCAATATTGCTGATGTATGAGAAGTCTGTCAGGATATTTCAATTCTGGTTTTAGCCTCTTATGACATGGTTATGAAATTATCCCCCCCAAGTTCATGCCAGTCCATCTTATTCTGTTTTCAACAAATAATATTTATATTTAAAGTTTCTGCAAAACAGAGATTTAAATATTATATAAATACACATGGCAAACTCAGGATATTTCCATGAGTATTAACAAAAATGAATGTGTTCCAAAATTTGGTGCGTTCATATCATGAAAGCTTTACATTTGCCATTCACAACAAAAGCTGAATATGCTATGTAAACTAGCTAACTGTACTGTGCTTTCAGAAAAGACATGGGGGCAGTTGTATATTTTATATCTGGAAGCTGTGAGTGACTGATAATAATACCATGTCTTTCCTTCGAGGCTCTTATGTATGTGCAATAGAGTGATAGCTCCAAGTTAATCTAGGGCTGTTTACAGTAGTCTACTTAAAAAATGAGGTGAGAAGTGAGGATATCTGGGAGTTCAGGGATGAGCTGATCAAGTTTTTGACTGCTCCAGTGTTTTACGGAGGGTATTCTGAGTTTGACAGACATGGAACTGATACTACAACTTTGTTTCTCTTTGATTTTTCTTCATCTATTGTTTTATTTTTCTTTTGAAATCGTGTATTTTTAATAATTCTCTTTAGTTAGTTATGATTTCTTGAATTTAATTTAGAGACTATTGTCTTCTTGGAATAAAAGGCTCCTAAGCCATGTAAATACTTGAAAATACAATGTTCATTTCTATCTAAGGTATTCTGTGATTTTTAGAGGCAGAAAATGGTCCTTAAAAGATTGTGTCCTTTAAGAACCAGAAAGCAAAAAAAAATTTAAACCTTTAATCCTTTGTATTTTTAATTTTAATTGTCTTTTTATTGTTAGCCACATCTTTAGATTTTTGAAGCTATAATGATAAACTCTTCCTGAAAGAGGACAAGTTTCTATAAATATTTTTCCCTTTCCATTTGAGGTCAGGTTATTAATTTTACTACAATCATCATAATTTTTTAAATTATTATAGATAAAATCTGTTTGCATAGTTAAATCAGGGAAAATCTAGTCAGTAGACCTCTGAGAAAGTCTTGCATTTCCTGTGTAAAAGCTGTGGGAGTGTCACTGACAGTATACTGATCCTTTCATTGGTACTCTGTCTCACTGGAAAATCAAGGATGATTTCTTTGTCTTCTTTTTTACTCTTCTATCCCATTTCAGTCTTTTAACAGATTTTTCCACATCTAATAGCTTATGATGTAAGCAAATTTTGTTGTCAGTGGTGCACATTGAAACTGTCCACTTCCCTGCTTTGCACTCTAGTTGGTCCTCCCCATTGAACCTTTACCACCCTTAATTACTTAAATACAATTTTACACAATGGGCCCTTTCATCCCAGAAGGGCTCAATATAGAGAGCTTTTGCCTCTTCAAACTCACCCCCATAAGCATTTGGAGAAATGAAATCTCATAACCCTATTTCTCAAATGTATGTTGCAATTAAAAATAAAGTCACTTCTGAATTTTATTTCTGTAACGCAGCTTCTATCTTGCAGGTTTTATCCTTCTATTTATCATTTTACCACCCCATCAATCAATAAATTTCAATTGTCTAGCAATTTCAGCAGGCCAACAAAGGAAATCATATGTACCAAACACCACTCTGCTCCCTAAAAAAAATAATAGTTCCTAGGGAAAGTTACAAAATATTGTTTCATTACAGAGGATCTTACAAAAAGATGAGGCAAAGAGAAGTGTGGAAAAAAGGCTTAGGAACATCCTGAGTGTGTCAACACAAGTATCCTGTTGCTGACAAGAGAACACATAGCTAAACACATAGTTAAAACCACATAGCACTGTGACTTCTGCAATAAAGTCTCCCCTGACACAAGTGAAGGTGCAGCAGAAAAGCAGAAAACATCTAATCTAGATCAGGTTAGCAATCAAGACCCTGAGTCTTAATATTGTTTTAACATTTTTCAAGTATTTTTCACATCTGTAAACTCCTTTGAGTGTTCATCCTTTTGCAGAAATAGATAAATCGGAAAAAAGAGAAAAAAACAAGGAAAAAAATATAGACCACTGTATCAAAAGAAATGTCAAGTTATTTGAGCCATTCCTTCTAGTTCCCAACCCTTTGCTATGCAAAGTGTGGTTACATAAAAATTGATATAAAGGTCTCTTCTTATTCCTTCTTTTTCTCAAAATATCCTGTTGGGTTATATTTCTGTCCCACCATAGGCACATTTAAAATGTTCCATTATTTTTCACAGACATTGCTCTACATTACATTGGTTTGGGTTGTAGATTGGCTGTCTGAGGATTTCATCAAATTCAAATGGCGCTTTGAATTTCTTTCTTTACAATTCCATTATTTCATAGTTCAAGTTTTATGAGAGTTTGCTTTTCTATTCTTATTGGCTGATCTTTTGTGGCACTGTGAATAAAACATGTATTTGCACACATCTGAGACCACAAGAACATCATCCTGTGATGAGATGGGAATGAACAAATGGCTGCCTCACTGTGATGCAGCTTGAGGATGCTATTATAGTTGGGGACAGTTCAAATCAAATTGTCAAAGCAAACACACTCAGCAGCCGGTGTATATTGAGATGTAAAGCTCCTAAACTGGATGTAAATCTCATGGTCTGTCAAATAAACAGTAAGCATTTTAAGAACTCTCTAAATGAACATTAGAAATGATACATTTTAGCAGCTTGAGATGAGCTGTCCAAGTCAGTTGAATAATACCCTATTCTTTCTTCCTACAAAAAGTCAGAAGGTAGAATGGAAATCTTCTAGCATATGGTCATGCAATAAAATCACCTTTAAAATGTCCTTTGCAATCTCTGTAGCTTGACAAGTGAAATTTCACATGTCTCATAGCAGATTCAGTGTTCCAAAGTTCTGTGAGTGAAAATAACTTCCTAGAAAAAAGCTGAAACCATAGAAATAAAAATTAAAAATAATTGTCTCCATTCTTAATATTGCAATGCATTTTTTTTTTAAATCTATTAATTCAGGGAAATACATATGTCATTAACATTATTAAACATCTCTCTTAATTGTGAAAGTTAAGATCATGGCTGTAAGATATTGTAAGACATTAATGCATGAGATATTATGTATGAAGTGCATTGAACAACACTTTTTTTTCAGCTATTTATGTTTCAGACATTTGAGTAATATTCAAGTGATGTTTCCAAAAACTTGAGAGTAGGATCTGACGCTGTTGGTATCCTTGACAACTACTTTACTTCATGGGTTGCTGCAATTAAATTGTGAGTGCTTATTAGGCACAGACTACAATAAAATTATTCTAGTCATCATATCAAATAGCCATTCATCACAAACAAATATTTAGTACTAATAGAGTTCAATATTATGGATTCTTCTCTTTAATGAGGTATATTTAAGGATTGAAAGATCAAAAAAGTATTTTTGAGAATAATATACTCTTCTATTGCTGTAGATCTAGCTTAAAGCATAAGTGAAACTAAATGTGCAAATGGTAGATGCAATTGGTAAAATGGTATATATACATATTTAATATATTTTTATGGACATCTTTATACATTATTCCTGTATGGACAACATCACTTTCAAAGGCATGTGTGGCAATGTCAGAAATTCTGCCTACAGACTATACATATTTGTATATATTTACAGAAGATAGATTTCATTAAGCAATTACATGAACTTTTAATTTCCTCTATCACCATTTCTGTGCTGCAACTATCACAGTAATAACTGTGTTTGCAGTTGAAAGGCAAAGTTATGATTCATTGTAACAAATTCTGTCAAATTAGAACATTAGTGTTCTTCTTGCTTTCCTCTGGTAGTTTTTCCTCTAGCAAGGAGGCAGACATGTTGGATTTCTCTTTGTATTTGGGAATATATTCTGCCCTCAGATTCTGTTAGTTCCACTGCTGATTCATATAATAGGGAGAAGCAATTCTGCAGTTTCTCCTAAGGTGGAAGTTTCTTCCAGCTTAATCTATAGCATTTTGTGGGTTAATCTGGTCTGGATGACTGATGTCCACTCAAGCAGTTCCTGACTCCCTCTCCTCAAGAGGACAGAGCAGCAAAATAAAACATAAAAACTCATAGATTATTTCAAACACAAGTAGTTCACCTACCAGTTACAATCATGGTGAAAATAGATTCAACTAGATTGATTTTATATATGGAAAATTTAAAATGGAGTAGAATAGTGAAGATCAAAGTCAAAACTAGACAAACCTCCATCTCTCTCTCCATTCCCCCTGCCTCCTCTGCTTTTTCCCAGGATCAGCTTTGCTCCTCCATTCCAAATCCTTCTACCTCCTCTCTCAGAGATGCAGCCAGATGGGAAATGGAGATTAAGCCATAACACTTTATCTCTGTCACTCCTTTGCATTTTTCATGTGCTTCAGCATGGGATATCCTCATCACAGAATATCATTCTTTCAGAACTGCTCCAGTGTGAATTCTTTCCACAGAGAAGAATCCTTCAGAAACTGATTGGTCCAGAAAGGATCCCCCACCAGCCACAACTTCTGCCAGAAGCCCTTCTTCTGTATGGACTCTTCTCCGCAGGCTGTAGCTCCTGCCAGGAATGTGGTCCAGCATAAATTTTCTACACAGCCTCCTTCAGGCACACTCTTGCTATGGAATGGTGTCCCTTATGGGCTGGATGTAGATATGTACTCCATTGTGGACCTCCATGGTCTGCAGGGGAACAACTTGCATCACCGTGGTCTTTTCCAGGGGCTGCCAGGAATTTCTTCTCTGGCACCTGGAGCATCTCCTCCTCCCTGTCATTCACTGACCTTGCAGCCTGCAGGGCTCTTTCACATTTTCTCACTCCTCTTTTTTACAATTTGTCTGCAGGATTTCTTTTACTCTTTCTTAGAACTGTTATCACAGAGGCACTACCATTATCATGGTCAACAGGCTTAGCGAGGACCGGGTTGCTCTGCAGTCTATTGCAACAGACATTTTTCTGCACTGGCAGTCTTGGTTTCTATTCACAGAGGCTACCCCTGCAGCTCCGCAACCATCAAAACATTGCCACTTATATGGAATGAAAATTTTACTGATATAACACAAACCATAATTGTCCTTGAATATTTAAAGCTTTAGGAAGAAAGAGGAAAACAGCACAGGTGACAATTTTTAGTTTGTTAAGAACACTGGAGAATAAGAAATACCATTCTGAAACTGATAAGACCTGCCCCTGAAGGCAGAGGTAACTCAGGTTCTTATTAGTTGTTCTCTTGCAGCAGATTAGAATATCCCAGTACCTCCCTGGGGAGTTTTACACCTGAGCCAGCTGCGTAAGGTAGGACATTGGTGTGATCAAAAGCACTGTGGTGCCTCAGCAAGGACTGCTTCTTATTTGCCTTCTCCCTTATCTGGATCAAAACCCAGCCTGTGTCATCCAGTGGTGGGTGTTCAGCTGCTGTGTCTGATGTGGAGTTTTCACCACCACACTCTCCTCCTCCCCTTGTTCTCAGGGCAGGGAGCGCAAACCTGGCCTCAGCAAAGCAGTCATTGCATTTTCACATTGACAATTTTTTTAGTCATTAACCACTAAAGTTTCAGTATCTCACAGAAACATATGTAGGATCAAAATTATACCATTTGTATAATTTTATGCACAATTCCAGTTTTTGAAATTGTGAATAATACATTTAGTATCTTTCAGGTATCTTAGGAATACAGGTTACTGAAGTTGTTAACTCCTTGAATGAAAATACATTATAGAAATATCCACTGAAAGAAAAGAAAAACGATGAAGTCAGCATTCCTCAGTTATAAATGTAAAAAAATTAGGAGCACCCTCTGCTCAAATCTGAATTCATACAGGTTTTTTTTTATGATTGGGTGTTTTTTATTAAGTCTGTAACAACATTTTTTTGCATATTGATATATGGGCTTTACTATCTGTAAGTGGTATATTTTTTCCTATCAAGCCTGATATGTTTCTTGCTTCTCTACCATCTTTTAATGAGATTCTCAGATATCATGATTACTAAGTCTTGAAATTTTTGTCCTGGATTTTATTAGAATGACACTTTAAAATAGAAAATTAAGTTTTTGCTCTCTGGGTTTTTTTGTTCATGTTATATACTCATGCTGTTAATCCATTTGGATTTGTGCAATAACCAACAGGATTTTCTATTTCTCTCTTCTTATTATTATCAGTGAAAAATAACTCCAACTATTCAGGACTCATCCATTTAGCATATAAATTGTCGCATCTTGGTCCTCTGTTAAAATATTACAGCATGTGAAAACACAACCATCATAAGAAAGGGATAGGAGAGTTTTAATTTTTACATCTTAACCATGCTAAAAAGTAGATCACATATCATTCTGTTAGCCTGATATCTAGGGCCCTCTCCATTCATTTTGCATTTAGTTAAATAGTAATACCTTTACTTTGAACAGAATTATATAAAATATGAAAGCAATTTAAGCTAATCAATATACTTTCCAACTGAAATAGGTTAAGAATATTCACACGCCACATTTTTTCATCTCAGCTGAGGAGTGGTCATATCTTAAGCTGAACTAAGCACATTGTCTATAGTTATGTGAATGTAATTCAGGAAGAAACAGTTCCAGCTCATAACTTATTCAAAAAAAGAATGATTTGTGAACAACTGTTCAGTGTCAGTCTCTTCTCCCTAGTAACAATTGACTGGACTATAAGAAGAACTTTAAATTGCGCCCGGGGAAGTTTAGATTGGATATTTAAAAAAAAAAAAAAATCTTCTCCAAAAGGGTTGTGAAACACTGGAACAGGCTGTCCAGGGAAATGGTTGTCACCATACCAGGAAGTATCTAGAAGTCATACAGATGTGTTACTTAGAGACATGATTTGATCATAAACTTGGCATTGTTGGGTAAACAGCTGAACTCAATCTTAAAGGACTTTTCCAATCTAAACCTTAAAATGTCATCTAGATCTCTGTAAGACCTTTGACATGGCCTTCATCTCCAAACTGGGGAGGTATGGATTTGAATGGTGCAGTATTCTCTAGGTAAGGAATTGGATGGATGGATGCCGACAGAGTTTTGGCTCTGTGTCCAGTGGCGGCTAGTGACAAATGCTGTCCCTCAGGGCTCTGTCCCGGGACCAGTGCTCTTCAGTATTGTCATCAGTGACATGGACAGTGGTATTGAGTGCATCCTCAGTAAGTTTGCAGAGGACATGAAGCTGGATGGTGCAGTGGGCACAAGAGAAAGAAGGGATGTCATCCAGGGCAGCCTGGACAAGCTCAAGTGAGTCTACAAGAACCTCATGAAGTTAAACAAATGTGTTGGCGCAAGGTGTTGGGCTGGGGCAATCCCAAGCACAGACGCACACTGCGAGATGGACTTACTGAGACCAGTCCTGTGGAGGACAGCTAGGGAGTTCTGATAAATAAAAAGCTGGACATAACTCTGCCATGTCCACTCCCAGCCCAGAAAGTTGAACGTGTCCTGGGCTGTACCCAAAGCAACATGGCCAGCAGGGGAGGGAGGAGATTCTGCCCTTCTGGAGCCCTGCATACAGCTCTGATGTCTCAGCACAGGAAGGACATGGACATGTTAGAATTGTCCCAGAAAAGGTCCACAAAGATGACCAAAGTGCTGGAGCACCTCTCCTGCAAAGATAGGCTGAGAGTGCTGTGAGGGTGTTGAGGCACTGGAACAGGATGCTCAGAGAAGATGGAGATGCCCCACTCCTGGAAGTGTTCAAAACCTATTAGGATGGTGCCCTGAGCAATATGATCTAGTGGGTTGGATTCCTGCCCATGGTAGAGTGGTTGGAATTGTTTGACCTTTAGGGTTCCTTCCAAACGAAACTATTCTGTAATTCTAAGTGATTTTATGATTCTATAGGTCTTTTTCATTTGTACAGTGGGACAACTGACAAAGAAATACTTTGGTTTTAACCTCCCAAAATGTAAGACCAGTGAAAGACACTTGTTGTCTTTAGAGGAAAAGGCAGATGGATTATATAAGTTGCAGTTAGAGGTTGCTTATTATGCTTCATCTGAGCATAATAAGCATAATTTCTTTTAGGTTTCTTTGATCTTTCTGTGTTTGCCTCAGGTTGTTTCAAGAGTTATGCTTGAAATGCTTCATTCCACTGGAAAAGCACCGTTGTGAATTTTTGCTGCTGCATAGATTTTCTCAGAGCTGAAACTGTACTGCAATGTCTACGACAAGCAGACACAGCCCATGCTCTATAACCGAGGACAGAAGAAGGTGAGGAGGCTGAACTCTGTCCAGACATGAAAAGCTGCCTAAATGGAGTCATACACTTCTACGGACATCTACTGCGCTCTTTTTTAATCCCCACTACTTCAGAAGAAACACATTTTAACCATGTGTTGTATAGGAACACTCTAACTTCTAGTTTCTCTTTTTTCTTTTTCATTTATATTTTTATTAAGATGACATTTTCAAATGCTAATCAATGTGTGCGTTTACCACTATTAATATTATACATAGGCAGTGCAAACTGACCTTTATGCTGTGTAATAAACAGTTGGGAACAGGAGTTTTGAGATGTCTCCCAGCACATGAAATCTTTTATAAGATTTAAGAACAGCTCCTCGAATAAAACCTAGTTAGGTCTAGGATAGGATTTAGCTAGTCATAAATGCTTTAAGCATTGGGCAGGAAATTAGGGTTTTTTTCTTCCATCTAAATGTAGTCTAAAACCTTTCCTTATTTATATTGCACATCAGTAATGCTAGACTGGCATTAAACACATGGACACTCACGCACAGCTCCCCTTTTGTGATGCCATAAGTAAAAAGTATAAAGTGTCTGTGTGACCCAGAACTGTTTGCCTTTAACTCACTTTTATAGCCAAGACCCAATCCTCTGCTTGGGCTCATTTTTCTGCCACACATTAAGTGTTTGATCTTAGATTTGTTACTTGTCTCAGGGAGCCTCATGCACTGTCTGTCAAGCTCTGATAATGGTGCTTCTTGGCTCCCGCATGTCCCATTTGTTTTGATGGCAAGCAATTTGGAGAGTGCACTGTTGAACACAGCACCCACACAGCACTTGGCACCACAGCACCACACCACCTGAAGTCTTGCCCATTTGAGTGAAATCCATAAAGAATTATATGTAATAACTCTTCCTAAACCCTCCCTAAGGAGTTTCATTTTCTGTCCCACCATAAGCAGAAGGCAGCTAGTAGGAGAGACAAAGTTTCTGTCAGTAGAGTGAGCAAAAAGAGGTACATTTTTTCTCAGTCTAGTTGTGCCTCGCCTCTGGCTCAGAGGGTTGACTTTTCTGGGTTGAAGGGCAGTTTCTTTTCAAGGCTCATTCAGTCTTGGCCTCTGAGCCATGGTTGTAATCAAAGATGTCAATCAGCATTAGCTGTAATTGTTTTATGATAGAGAACTGGAATGAGGCCACCAATTCATTTCCTATAGGCCACAAAGAAGCCATCTAATTGTCACAATTTTCAGTCATTTCTGACCTCAGGCAATTTCATGCCATTATCTGGAGGTTAAAAGCTCCCGATATCATTACCTGACAATAAAGCCATCTATGACTTTGAATTCTCATTTCTGAAAGGATTTTTGGTCTGCCTACTCTTCCTCATGTGCTCACAGCAGCTGTTGGTTCCAGGACAGAGAACTGATTGGTGATGATTGGATTTAGCGGATTGGACTTAGCCAGCCCCAATGCCACCTGCCTCTGTGCAGAGTTGTTTTTTGCTCTGTGGCCCAGTGGCTTTAAAACATCTGAATCTCATCCAAAGAGAGAGTCAATATTTAAAAAAAATTTCAACAAGTAAATGCAGGCATTTTTATTGCTGTTCTGGGTACTGGTATTTCAGAAGCTAGACAGCATTAGCAGATCTCTTTCCATTAACTTGATAATAGCTTTTGAAAGCATTTACTCTTTTGGGAGTGAGGTTCAGGCCATTAGTTTTGTTTGGGTAGTTTTTGTTATTTTTTTCCTCACAGTGAAATATTTAATGAATGGTTGTCTTTGCATTTAGTTTTCCATTTAACTTAGAAAGCTGTTTGAAAGACCCATAGAACATTTCACTATCAGAGACAGTCTTGAAGATGGCTCATGATATTGTCTTCTTCTTTACAGTTCCTCTATTGCATTTATATGATACAGCTAGTGAGATTTCCTAAACTACATGTAACTGGTTTTTAAAACAGAAATGTTGGTATCTCTGGCTGTATTTACAAGTATTTTATTGCAAAAAGAGATCCCAGAAAATGGAATAGGTTGAGAAGAAACATTTATGTGGAAGTAATATTTGATGGATTTGAACTTCAGATTATTTGGCTGTAGTAGATATCCTTTTTTCCTCTTTTGTGTAATGGGGGGAAAAAAATCCAGTGTAACCATAGAACCATAGGATGGTTTGGGTTGGAAGGGACCTTAAAAATGTTATGATTCCAACTGCTGTGGTCAAGGACACCTTCCACTAGACCAGGTTGCTCAGAGCTCCATCCAGCCTGGCCTCTTGAACACTTCCAGGGATGAGGCATACACAACTTCTCTGGGCAACCAGTTCCATGCCTCATCACCCTCACAGTGTAGAACTTCCTCCTAATATAAAATCTGAACTTGGTTTCTTTTACTTCATGTTTTTAATAAGCCCTTAGAAGACAATTTCATATGTGTGTATATGTATCTATATGTAGATATAGATAGACATAAATATTTGTATTTTCCAGCCTATCATTTTTAGGTCAATATTTTTTCTCCCTTTTGATTAATAAAAGTAAGAGTAGAATAGCTTGAAAAGCACCCCAGAATATCATAATAATCTTCTCTGCTTTGTTAAATAATCATATACTTAAATATCAGGAATATGTTCTTCCTCTACCTTTTTCTGCATAACATAATCCACTCTAAACAGATGATAGTAAGATATTGCTAAAATAAAATTAAGAAGAAAACACACACTCCTCCCCCAGAAAACAGTTTTAAATAAAAGGCTCTGTTTTGCAATGCTAAAAGTTGCTGAAATATTATTTGAAAGTTTTAAGCTACATTGGACTCAGAAAATGTTTAAATAGCTGGAAGTCAGAAAGAAGGTACTAATCCATGCTAAAGGATTCTAGGAGAGCACAGGTGCATACAATCTCCTTTACTTGCTAATTCTTCCTACAGCCAGTTCCAGAGGGGCAACAGTGGACCTGGATGTACTACTGTCGTGACCTAATAGGATACTTTCAGAGTACAGGTAGAAGAATCTTTTGAAAAATTCACAGCATTAATTTCCAAAATTAAATTAAATATTTGCTTGATTTATTTTAGTGTATTTTATTAGATAAAAACCTTCTATTACTCTCTATTACTTTGTCATTTCTCCAGTCCACAGGGATGACATCTCTTTCTCTTTTGTATTGTCTAAAATTTCAGATTTTGTTTGCTTTTAAACATGAATTACTGCTGTAAAAAAAAAAGGATAAGAAGAAAACAAGAAACAAACCTTACCCCTTTTCAGAATATAAGTAGACATTAGTTTCATGTCTAATAGCTCTGCCCACAGTAACTGAAGTTTTGCAGCAAAGCAGATGTGTCACAGTCCAGCATTTAGAATACTAGAAGAACATATAATTGGATTACTAAATTATATACTTATTTTGAAAATATTTACTGTATTGTCCCAGAATAAATTCTTAATAATTTTTGATGGGAAAATAGAAACACTAACTAATTTCTCCTTAACCTTGTGAAATGCTGAAAGATATCTGGTTTTTGGTTGAGGAGTCAGAAATCAGATTAAACAGCATTTTAGTGTTTCTTAGTCTAGTCTTTTTATCCCTTGTGCTTCCTCTCAACTTTTTTCTCTGTCAGATGCATGGAAATTGAAGGTTGGATGACTTTTCATGAATCAAAACTTTTAAAAAGTATAGATAGCTTTATGTGTCACTGTATTATGAGTGACTAGAGAGTGAGAAAAGGAAAAAGTGGGAATTCAGCTTCTCAATCATTTTTAAAAGAGTAAAAAGGATTCCTATTGATTTCATAGCAAGATATTCAGAAGTCTCTGATGTAGTCGCACAGTACAACCACAGATGGAAAAAAGAGATGCTCATTTTACTCCCTCAAGCCTTATCTTTAGAAAGTTCTTACTTCCAACTTGAGCAGTACTTTTAAGAATAAGCTTCTGGAATGGAACTGAACTCTACCTCAGAAACCCTTTCTGGTTTAGATTAAGGATCCACTAAAGGGGATCTTAATTAATAATCTTAAAATGAGAAAGATAAGAAGGAGTGGTGATGACATCTAAGGGGACAATCTTCACTATGTCACCTGGGCTTCAATGAATGCATGTGAAGTCTTGACAGTAGTCAAAGTAAAAATGGCAGTGTGCTATGTAATGTTGGCTGAAGTTTGTTCACTTAAACTTTCCATCTTGTCTCTTTTTCCCCCTATCTCTTTTTGCTGTGACTGTTGCATCATTATTTAGTAAAGATCCTCTGGAGCTACAAGTATGTAAGACTTTGAGCCTGTAAATTGTCATAAACATCACTAATTTTCACCCATATAGGTAAAAGCTGTCACTCCAAAGTTGAAAGCCTTTTTCCATAGCTTTAGCATTCCTTTGGTTAAGTTCCATAGCAAAACAGTTCGTGGGAAAAAAAAAAAGTGACTGAACAAGGAACAACGTTTTACACTAGGAGGGTCATCAAATTCCTTGTCAGAGCTGAAAGGAAACATTTGTTGTTTCCCTTGACTTTCTTTTACCTTCTACAAACACAAAAATTCTACCAATGATCAATGAAAAAAAAGGATCTTCTCTCAGAGCAGTGGCGATTAGACTTCCCCTCTGAGAGCATGGACTGAGCTTCATAAAAAGATTTTTCTGCTACTCATTTAAGAAAATGGGCCTGATGCTTCACATCTTGCTATTTATGCAGTCATTTATACCCAGATAAAAGCAGGTATGAAATGCAATCAGTTCAGTCTTGTTCTCTTACATCTGCTATATACAGACATAAATCATGCATGAGCTGCTTAGTAGGGAAGAATCAAGTTTGAAGTATCTATGTTTTATGAACTTCAGTAGTTTCCTGTGAGTCAAAACTAGGCTTGAGGAAAAAAATACTTCAAGGAACTTCAAGCAGGTAATTGCTCCAATCTGTTGTGTTATCTCATGAGCTTTGTCAGCAGTGATCTGCTGCCAAGTTCTCAGTCTGTTGGCATTAATCCTCTCTGTTCTGGGACAATGTTAACCCCCACCTCCTTTGGCCTCCCCAAGGGAAAAACAGATTAGAAGCACAAGAATTTGCTGCTGAAAACCTTTTCTCTTTTAAGTAGCATAGATAAATGTAAGAGACACAGTACAAGTTCTTGCCACACAAGTCACAGATTTCCTGAGGGTATGTATGACCACAGTCTGTTCTATTTCTCATGTGTGTGAAAGTTAATTTGGAAGAGTGGGAGGTGAACCAGAGGAGAGGAAATGAGAGGGCAGAGACTCAGCCTTCCTTTGGTGTCTCTTTCATGGAAATGACTGAGCTTCATACCTCATAAAGTATTCATCACATTTTTTGAAGAATAAAACAACATGTGTGTGTCTGCTCTCAGTCTTTAGGAAAGAGAGAAATTCCTCATGGATATGATTTATATTAATTGTGTAAGCTTTTGTGGGGCTGGTAAGTCAGTGAGAATAAAGATCATGTGGAAAAATGGTTTGAAAAAGATGTTCTGTGTTGTAGCTCACAGCTCTCATTGTGCTGCAGAAATATGATTTATTTTCATACTTCACTAACAAGACTCTCTGGTGAGATGGATGTTAATCTCCACAGACTTCACTTCCCCTGAAAAAAATATTCCTAGAAGACATTTTTTAATGAGTTATAGGAACTGAGTATCCATATCTATGCATCATATTAAAATGAAGGCAGCCAGCTTCTGAAGATTATTTTACTGCATTTTAAAGAGCAACAAGCATTCAAAAAGAAGGAGTGCTGGTACAAATTCCCTAATATTTTACTACCTTGTAATTCCTAAATTTTCATTCTGACTCCCCTTTTGCTTCCTCCTGCCAGTCTCTGAAACAGTGATGACTGGAACAGTGGCACCTTACCACATTGTCCCTGCCTTTTGTTCAGCCCTTCTCATACAGTCTTCTGTAGCTCCAGAGTTTTCATAATTTCTTTAGTAGCATAGTCTTGCTCATTTTTTGTGCTTTCCTGTTAAATTTCCTTCATATGAAAATAAATACATTTTTGAAATTTTTGAATTTTTTTTCATCACTTTCACAAAATTTTTGAATTTTTAATCATTCACTTTCACAAATAAGGTCAAATAGTTTGTAATTTTTTTCTTTGTTGATTATATGCTATACTCTGGTCAGTCATATTACTTTATTGAAGTTAGTGATAAAGTCCAGATGAACAACACTTTGGGTCATGCTCTCAATCTTCCAAACAGTACCTCATGCTGTCCGTAATCCTAGGATAACTAAACTAACTTTTTCTGAGCATCATCTAGCATCTATCATCCTCCAAATTTCTCTCCCTAAAATCTCTTTTACTCCTAAGGCTAAACCTTTTTTGGAGGCTACAATTAGGTCTCATCTCCTAGTTAAAAAATATTTTCAAATGGCAAAGATGATGTGCATCTCTACACACAATCTCCAGTGTTCCCTCATGGGTGTATAAATAAATTATATATATAATACATATATAATATATTATATATATATATATATAGTAATAAGTAATAATAAATATGTAATTAATATAATATTAAACTATATAATAAGCTATATATTTGGTGATATGTTGTCCCATGTTTCTTTTCTTGGTACCACTTATCATAATGACACATGACGTAAGCTGACCCATGTCACAGTATCAGTGACATGACACAGGGATGTGATTTCTGGGAATGACTGCTTTTTCTACCAGTTTGTCATGGTCACCATGGTTGCCTAAATAATATTTTAGGAGATTTTCCAGGTGTTGAGGTGGTCCCAAACTGCATCTGTCTTGGAGGAATGGAAGCAGCCAATTCTTCAATAGTTATTTCTACTGTCAGACAAGCGCTACTCTAGTTTTATTCTTCCATTGTAACTGGAATTACAGAGGAGCAGAATTTGGGAAAACTAATTCTCTGCAGATGTGAATATTCAGTAGTAACTATTAGGTGATAATAATTGTAACAAAAGATGTTGTCTTGGAGAGAAGACATACTACTTGTATGATCTGAAAAAATCACAATCAAATCATTTTATGGGCTTTAAAAATATGACCCAGATAACCACCTGCTTCAGAAATGTTTTGCTTTGTGATATGCTGTCATGCTTTTTTTCCTGTAATATACTGGTATTTGCACTGTCATCAGCCCTTGGCCATGATCCAGGGCTCACTTTTCCTAGGTAGTGTATGATATAATAAGAACTCTCTTTCCCAGGATGTTTGTATGTTTAAGGTGAGACAGCAGCTCAAAACACACACACCAGGGGAGTAGAAGATTAAGGCAATACTGATCAATATGCTGGGCAGTACCTAATTGATGTGTGTTTTTATGCAGACAGCAACACAATATTTTTAAGGAGCCTCCAAGAGCATTTATAGGAAGTTCTAAAGTTATGAGAGAAAGCATAGAAACAGATGCACATATATTATATTATGTCAAATCTGTAAACGGGGAGATGACAATTATGTTGTGTTTGAAAAAATGTTGGTAATACTGGGGCAATGCACCAGGCAATCTGAAATTAAATATTCTCCATCTAGCACTTAACTCCAGAGGGCCTTGGCATAAATAGTGTTTTGAGTTTTTGGAGTTTTTATGGAGCATCAAAGTTTGTTTCAGGTTCATTTCAGCTGTCTTTTTTTGTAGAAAGCCCTGTCAGCTGCAGAATACCTGAAAGGCTTTGCTGGATATTCTGCCTGAAGATAGGATGACATTATGCTCTTTCTTCTAGAATTTCCCTAAAGTTCTATGCCTGTGAGTCAATTTTGTTATGTTTAACAGCGAAATGGGAGAAATATGGTTCCGAGGGGCAGATCCCTAGTTTCAGAAGAACAGTTTTAGTGACAGTACTTGATTTTAGAAAAAATGTTAAATATTTATATAAAACACAGCAAAATACATCAGAAAGAAGTCTGCATGCCCACAGGTTCATTAAGCAACCTGTTCCAATCTTTTCCCCCTCATAACTGTCTTCCTTATATCCCACCTCAACCTTCCCTCTTTCAATTTAAAACCTGTGCCAGTTGTCTTGTCTTTCTCCATATTTCATATAAACATCCTTTAAATATTGAAAGGCCACAAGGCTAAATCCCTTTTTGTTAAGCAAAATGCTAAATACTACAATTTTATGGAAAATCTCCATGGCAATTTTATTTTCTTAGCACTTATCTGGCTTATAGCTGTATCTCAGTGACTGGCTTTGGAAAATTTTGATTCTTAGACCAGAAGAAGAGGCACCACAGATTTATTGGGCCCTCTGTATGCAAACTACAGGAAAAATACAGGTTTCCATTCTATGGTATCTGAAGTAGAAATTGAAAGGCATCAAGCTCAACAAAACAGAATGTATTCTTCACCTAATTACAAACTTCAAATATTTGTCCAATAATTTTTACTCCACACTAAAATTTAGCTCATTCAACATCAGTGCTGCTTTTTCACCTTGAAAATTGTTTAAAAGTGTATTGAGACTTCTGCCCTCCAACACTAAATATCGGAATTGCTGGAAGTACAACTCTTATCATAAAAAACCTGAAAACCATTTTCTAGTTGATGCCTGAAAATAATTCACCTGTACTTCCAAGAGTGGTGGGTATTTTGTGGCATGTCCTAAGGTGAATTTTTTTCCATTAAAGACCTTAAAAAAATTAGAAGTGGTATATAGACAAGAGAAGGGAAACCATTCATTTTATTAAAGAGAGCTACTTATTCTTCCTATATAATGTTCAGTTTAAATGTGCTTCTTTCTTTGAATAAAGAGTCAATTTAATGATACTGATCAGGGAAGAGATGCCTAAGATTTATATTTTTTTAAATTTTTCACATATTGAATGCTTTGTAGATTGCTGAAGCATGGCTGCAACTTCTAGTACTTTTCCTATCTTTCTTCCCAGCATTTAGGAACAATAAGTTAACCTTATTAATACATTCCTAAATATTATTTAGTCTTATGCCAAGAAGAGAAACAGCTACAAAGATGTTCTGTTTTCCTACCAGAATCTGGACCAGACATAACAAAAATGGGGCAAAGGAAACCTCTGGAATTCTCCCAGTGGGGTAGGACCCCTAACCAACTAGCCTTTTAATTGGATGGTATATGATAAGTGTACTAATCAACTAACTTTATAAAAATTGTAGAATTATTATACCCCATGCTATTTTTGCCATTTTATGTACCTGAACGCTTTCAAGTAAAGGTTTGCTTTCACATTCACTCCAACCTAATTGAGAAGATCTATTCTAAATTCTAGCCAGCAGAAGAATTTTTATTTCCAACTGAAAGAATCGTAGCTTATTTCTGCTATAATAAGAATGGTAAGTAATAGTGATTACTCATACATGCTTGCCATCTCATTAGACATTTGATATAAAAAAGTATCAAATAAAAAGTCTAAGTAGGTTGTGGGGTTTTTTTATCATTTTTGAAAAGTTAGACTGAATAAGGTTTATTATTTCCATTATGCCTTAGAATTTGATTATTCAATCAACCTGCTTCAATCCAGGAAGTCACTTATGGTTCATCAGTTTAGTGATGTTTTTTGGTTTCTGACATGATTGATTAAAGAAGAAAAATGTTATAAATAAATAAATAAGATTGCTAGTTTATTTGATCTTCACTTTCTTCTCTGGCTTGCATCGCTCTTGCAGCAAAATTCACATGCAGAGAAGGTGGAGAATACTAAAAAAAATATAAGCAGGATAGAAGAGCCAAGATATACTGGTAGTTTTCCTTTAGTAACTATCAATCTTGTCAAATATAAATTAGCAATTTTTTCCTTTAAAGACATCTGTTTAATAATTTCTGAAGTCTTGGAGAAGTATTCTGGAAACAGATTTATTTCTTTGCTCATAGACTAAAGAAGAGCATACAATAGGATTGTAGGCATATTAGGAGAGTTCTTACCCTCTAGTTCCTAAATTCTTTGTGACTGACTGATATGGGCTTAAAATCATAATAATGGAATACATATAAGCTTTTTTTACATACCTGAGTTACAGGAGACAGTTGCTCCTGTGCATGCTTGATACTTGTATTTTCAAACATCCTTGAAATGGCTTAAATGCTGCTAAAAGTAATAAAATTTTAAGCACCTAAATAATCTTGTAATGTTGTCGCAATAAGGCTCAGAAATACACATTCATGTATTATATGACCTGACCTTGGTAGTTAACTGTATATTAATAACAATACTTGCAATTTCAATTTTCAGGTAGCATTTATGTTCCTTAATGAAGATTTATTCCAGAAAAATAAATAACACAATGCAGAAAGTAACAGAAATATTGGGACACTACCCTGTGGTTACAACAGGAGATCTGAGAGGGAAACCTAACCTACTTTTATGTCTTGAGCTAAACCCTTCTGCCATGGGAAGTAGACCTCCTAAAGCTGCCAGTCACTTTTGTTGATTCTGAAGTCTGGAATGGGGATGGGATGAATGATGAACTCATCTGCTTGCATTGAATGACAGAGCTGATACAATGGTCTAAAGTCAAAATACTGAAAAGTATCAGGATCATATAAGCACCATATAAGATGCTGAGGCTGGAAAGAGTTCATCTATTATATTTTGCCATGCTGGATTGCCAAGTTAACTAGATCAAAAAAGTGTGAGCAATAATAATTAATACTTTGGAGTAAACAGCTTTAGCCAAATTAGCGTTTTGTTCCTGATTCTGTTGTTAGGAATATGTTCAAATTTAGGCTTATGGTTTCTTCAAGGATATGCTTTGTCCTGGAGAGACTAGGTGGAAGGATAGCTTCATCAGAGCACACGAATGGTTCATTTCACTATGTGAAAAGTCAAGAAATGTGTCTGAAAAACCTAGTGTGAATGAACATGGAGCCTCTGGCCTCAGACACATAAAAGACCGTTGGTGGAGGCAGGCTTCTTGATAACAGGAAAGGTAATGAAAATGTACGCCTGTTACTACAAGGGAAGTGACCAAAGATCTGGGGATGGTGGAGGTACATTTTTGTCTCAGTTTATGCTAGTAAAATCTTAAACTTTTAAGATTTAAGTGCCCTTAAGACACTCAAGGCTCTGAGCCTCCCAGTCCATGGGACAGACAGAACTCAACAATGGCAGCTTTCTGGTATATTTGCAGTGCTTACATCTGTGGCCTTCAAAGATTGCACCTTTGTTTCTGATGCTTGAAAAAAGCCAAACATCACCTCATCCTCAAAAAAGTAATAAGGAAAATCCATACCATACAGGCACGTCAGCCTCCTCCTTAGTTCCTGGGAAGGATCTGGATGTATCCTGACTTTAGCAGGGGTTTTTCACAGCATGCCAGAGTTTCCTTATCACTGAATTAGTGAGATCCAGTTTAGACAGCTGCATGACATGGTGCCTAGATGCACAGGCTCAAATGGTTTTGACTGGTAGTGAAAATTTCAGCTGGCAGGCATTAACTAGTGTTGTCTGGTGGCTGAATTGATGTCTTATCCATCCAGTTTACTGTCTTTATTAGAGCCTTGATCTTGGGAAAGCACTCCTAGATTGTTTGTGGATGACAGCAGCCTAGGATAATCAGTTAGTGATCAGGAGGCCAGGGCTCTAGTTGAGAAGGATATAGAAAAATAACTAATTGGGAATCCTGTGGGGTTCCCCAAAGGCCTCACTCTGGCCTCAGAAGTGACAACCAGTTATGAAGATCTCTGCAGAAAGGGCCCTGGGAGACAGTGAGTCAGCAGTGTACCCAGGCACCACAGGAGCACCAGGGAATGGGCCAGAGGGGAGTGAGGCCCAGGAGCACCAAATGCTGCCCAGATTTGGGCTACATGTGCAAGTCAGATTCCGGTACTCTGGACTGAATCCAGCAGAGAGTCTTCACCATGGCCAGGGCACAGGGCAAACAAAGAGGGGCTGAGAGCTGTGTCAGTCCAAAGCAATGGTTCACATGACTAGTAAAACTATTTCACTTGATATGAATAAAAGAGAAACCAGCCACCAATGGCATTCTCCTGTTTTTCTTGGTATATAATTTTGCTGGGGTCAGAATATACGGTATCCAGTGGCATCCTCTCACCCAAAACATCTGTTTCTGTACCAGTACCTCACTGCAAAAGGTACTCAGGCCAGTGAGGTACAACTTAGCCTTGATAAATCCATTCTCCCAGCTATCTTGTTTATTTCTAACTACAAATAACTACAAAAGTCCATAAGGAGATGCACTTGTTCCTCTTCTCAGAAACTGAGATAAGTTTGAGTTAGTGGTCTGTAGTTCTCCAAATCCTTCTTTTGCCCTACCTGAAAATCAGTGTGATGGTTATTTCCTTTTTTTTTTTTTTTTTAATCCCTTGCAACCTCATGTTGAACAGAAACCAATCTGGAGTGATAATTTTGGAAAGGGAGCAAAATGAACTTTTTTCCTTTTTTGAGTTTGAGAAGAACAAGTTTTCCAAGCTGCTTGAGAGTGTGGCTTGTGATTTTTCAATTCATTTCACTAATATTTTCTCTGCCACAGCCTCACTTCAATTTGATTGTTTTATGTTTAAACACAAGAGGAAACCTGATATTTTAAAAATCAGGATTTTATTTATTTCCTTCACAGGTCAGATTGCTGGTCTCTCTTTTTTATAGTCTCCATCAGTATCCTTTTACATTTAGACTCATAGTTTTCTTGCTTATTGTGGAGCATTGCAGCTAAAACAGAGACACAGTTTTCATTCTTGATATTAAAGTAATACAAATTTCCAAATGTTAAAAACATTTACTCTTTGACCATGTCTTTGAAAAAGTTTTTTTCACAAGCCTTTGGACCTGGTCATGTGTTAATATGACTCTCAAGAACTTCCTGGAATTCTGTAAATAAATTTCAAGCTGTACAGACAAAGAGTTAAGAATTATCTTGGTTGAAGAAAAAAATTATTTTGATTTCTTTGGGTTTTAATCCTACATTGCTTTCGTTGTTTTCATTCATGTACCAGTAAGTTTGAGAACTAAATTCTATTGCCTGCATTTTAGCTATAGTTAAGTGAAATATTAGTTCTTTAGAAAATAGTTCCCCATCCATGCACGTGAATATGTATGTCAAAATTTTAGTTTTCATTCGTTTTCTGAGAAAACTATATGCATAAAAAGAAAATTGTCAGACTCCCTAGGAACATTTTTGATTTTTAAGGAGTTGTTGACAAGGAGGCCTGCCTTTTATAGAGAAGTAATGGTGTTACAATAATAATAACAACAACAATAAAGTTGTTTGTGCTTTTTTTAGTGTTGGTGTCTTCCTGCAGTTGCAACTGAAGAGTTTTCTGTTTCAATGGATCACAACTGACATAAACAGCAAGCGTGAAACAGTCTTTATTTTATTTTTTTAATTCATCTGAGACGTGGTCTTAGCTATCACTTCTAGGAGAGACAAAGTGTTTCTGACAATTAAATCCAAAGCAGCAGGTGGACATTTGTCTTCTCCTTCCACCTCAATGTCATTCATTGAGGAATTTTGTCGGTGTAGAGAAGACAAACTTTCTTCACGTCTGATACATATATTACAAAGCATTGTACTTCATCACCACTCATGGCAGTCTTAATTAATTTTTGTACATTGAGCTTATGATCAGTGCACAGGCAGTTGGGTAGCTTGTGCTGAGCTAGTATGAGCACACAGCACAAAAATTCTTGCCAAAACTACATAAAAATGGTAGGCTCTTATCCAAATCCAGTTGACGCACATTTTGCAGGCTTCAAAAAGACTCCTGGGTGCCCTGTTTCCTCTGTTCATTTTCAGGAGTCAGCTGCACATGGCTTGATGCTGCACTCACTTGTGCTGGTTTTGTCCAGTATTTGGGTGTATCAGAATAAAAGCTGGTGTACTGCTTCTTAAAGAGCATCTTATTAAAATTGTCTGTCTGACTATAAATACGCATAATCCAGCATTCATTTGTTCTTCCACCTATAATCTTTTTAAGTAGAAAAATACCGATCTTTACTTTGTCCACATTTCACCACTAATTATCTTGATGTTATAGTACTCCTTATAATTCATCAGTATTCTGCTAGATCAGGCAAGGAAGTTGCTCTGTAAAGTTACTCCTCCAAGCACCATTTGGAGGAGCTGATGTTAACATGCAATAGAACAATAGAAAAAAAAAAGTCCTTTAATTTCAGCTTCTTTGAAAAACTGTCCAAAAAAACAGAGTACAATTTGTGAAACCGCAGAGATGACTGACTTCAGATGTAATTTCAAAAGCACTGCAGGAAATAGGATTGTATTACTCAAAAAATGGGAGTTTAACAGACAATGATGGGTTGACTCTGACATGATGCCAGATGGTTACCAAAACCCCTTTATCACTGCCTTTCTCAGCTGGACAATGAAGAGAAATTATAACAAATATCTCATGAGTTGAGATTGGGAAGAGAGAGATCATTCACCTGTTACTGTCACAGAAAAAAAGACTTGACTTGAAATTAGTTTAATTAGTGTTAATCAAATCAATGTAGTGTAATAAGAAATAAGCTCAAATCTAAAAACCCCTTTCCCCCACTCCTCCCTTTTCTTGTCACAACTTCTGTCTTGGATTCTCTCCCTCCTCCCCCCACAGCAGCACTGGTGGATGTGCTGTGATCAGTTCATCTCATGTTGTCACTGCTGCCCTTTCCTTTGTAGCTGTTCTGTGACTGAAACCTTGTCATGCGAACCCAATACACAAATCAAAGTGATAGGACTGCAAGTGACCATTCCTGCTGGAATCATCTGTTAGGTGGCGAAGAGTGATTTTATTCTCACTTTCTGATTAGATATTCTATTTAGGCAATGCTCTGAGGAATTTCAATTCAGGCCAACAGCTTGTCTGCTGTGCAGTAATTGCATTTCTCTTGCATGAACCACTTTGTTGGTTGTCTTAAACTGCAGGAATACAAGTTTTTTCTTGCTTCTACACAACATTTGAGCACATAGCAACGACTGAGGAGAATGACTTATGATATACTGTTGTAACAGAAGTGATTGGAGACAGATCTGTCTGTGAAGCAGTACATGAGAACGGTGTATATTTCCTGATGCTTTTAAATTAAACCCTGTGTAATGCATTCTTCATGGGAGCATTGCTTATTTTAAAAACATTCACTCCCCTAAAAAGCATAAGCAATTCATCTACAGGCTAGCAATGTTTTATCTATAGCTCCTTTTTAGACAGAAGATCAATAAATATGAGTAACTTGAAAAACTAACAACCTTTTGATGTTCACTGTTGAAGAGAGTCAGAGAATTGACTTTGCACTGGGAGAATCACAGGAGAAGTTGGTAGCTGCCTTCATTCATTACTGGTGTCAGTGGGCAGCAACCAGGGCAGACGTACTTGGGAAATAATGATGCTTTATATAACCATTCCTACCTTCAGTGTCCCTCGACTTTATGCAGCTCTTTTATAACCGATAAGCTAGATAAGTTGCTCCAAATTGCTTCTCTGAGTAAACAGCTAGAATGCCTTTTGGGGATCAGTACCTTTCCTTAGCACCAGATGAGAGACAAAGTAGAACCTATTAAGGATGCATGAAAATAAATTGGTAGCACATCTCTATACTTGTAAAGCTGACCTTTCTAATAGCACATAATTCCAGGGAAGCATCCATTTTGTCATGGTGCTGTAAATTGATCTGCCTCTAGCATATTTGTTTCTTTATGAGGAACTGTGCTTTGAAAGGTACTATTTGGGATTACTGATAGTGTTCTCATTGGGATATGCTTGATGTTATGTTTAATGGTTTTGAAAATTTTGGTCTACAAAAGCAGTATTTCAGTGTTATGCTGGAGTTATGCTGGTAGCCCTTAAAACCACCTTTGTAAGATTCTGTGCAGCATAATCATAGAAAACTAATTCTTAAAAAGTCTGCTATCTTAGTATTTTATTTTCTCTATCCTCTTATAATACTCATTATTGTGATATGACAGGGATAGATCCATGTAAAATACAGTAAATTAGCATAAGCTATCATATTCATTCTGACCGTTCTGGGGAACACTTGAGATATTATATTGTACTGTAATTTTTTTTTAATATGCATTGAACTTCTAATTCTTAACTGAAATGAAGGACACACTGAGCAAAAACAACAGTGTAACTGTTGCTCTAAACTAAGACTTTGATGGAAACTAAAAAAAAAATTGGATTTCAAATGTATTTCAACCTCACTAACAACTCTCTTAACTAAGCTAGATTCCTAAGAAGAGACTAAAGTTAATCGTTCAATTGCAAGCCTTTGAAAATAAAAGATACTCATTGATGATTGTGTGAATAGTTAATGCCTTGTTGTATATTTCCTCAGTGTGCTCCCAGGTGCTGTTTAGAAGTGAATAACGAATCCTTGCTTTACTGAATTCCACTGTAATTTTGCCACTGGCTTCACTGAGGAACTGTGTCACTCGTTTTCCCAGAAAAGCACAACTGTCAAATCTGATTAGTGAGATTTTACTTTGACTTTTGCTAGGATGCATATATCCCAATGTGTATAAAGATTGTGAAAACTGGACCTGGATTTTCACCTGAAAAACAGTAATAGTGGTAATCTTCCTAACAGAATTGTATGATAATCAAAGTGATAATATTGCTGAAATTAAAGTGTGACAAAGATAAGTCAAATGTATAATCTAAAAACCATGAAATACAAGCAGAAAGCATTATTGTCTATGAATATTATTCACATGCAGTTATTACTGACATTCATAGTTCAAAAAAGTTGCAAGAAGCAATGAAAAATATTCAGAAAAAGCCTACGTAACAGAATTAATGGCTTACTTTTTTTTTCTTCCAGATGTAATATTAGAAATAAAATTACATATGCCTACATGAATAGTAAAATAATTTATAATAGTTAACTCTTAATAGACAAAGAAAGTAGAAAACAACATCCAGCACATTTAGAATAGAAACCACTTTTGACAATAGTGATAGTTAATAATAATTAATATCAGTGACAAATAAAATCAGTGACAATCAGTAAATCAGTGACAACATAATTGCTTAATAAGGAATGATACAGCCCTGGTTGATATGAAATTTTGGGTTGGAAGTCTATGTTTATATAAAAAAGTCAGCTGTAGTTGAAACAAACAATGGGTCTAATATGGGAATTACTAGAAAACTTTTTGGTATGCTGTAAGTGAGCAAATAATCTATGCAGTCTACTGAACTAGTTACTATATGACCGTTTAAGGGTTGTTTTGGTTTGTGAAATGCTTCCTACTTTAAAAATACAGAATTTTGCAAATAATTTCTCGCCAAAAATATTATTCTGTTAAAACTATTTCAGTTATTTCTTCCATATTCCAAATTCTCTATACTTTTTGCGTGTGGTGTAATAACTAATATCAAGTATTGAAGCCATTACCTTGAAAATATTAATACATTTGAGTCTTCCGTTGATAGTTGAAAATTATTTCAATATTGTCTTAAGCTAATAAAAACAGATTCAATTTTAAGGTGACGTAAAAAAAACTATAAAAAACTTCATAGAAAAATATTTTGAAGAACTACATCATTTGCCAATCAAACTAGTTTTTGAAAATAATAGTAGACACCAGCAGACTGCTTGGTAACATATGTATATTCTAGATTGCATTTAGATGAAAAGGAGAAAATATGTCACCTTAAAGGATATGTGGGATTGTATTTGACAGAGAGAAAGAATTTCAGCTTTTCAACACAAATTTGATACCTTCCATTTTTAGAAAACAAAACCAAAAACTAATACAATTCAAAAATCTAAATCAGACATAAGATTAGGACAGGTTCTATTGCTCATCACCTTGCTTTGAGGTAGATCTATGCATTTTTATGGAACTGTACACATCATAAAGAATATAACAAATAGTCATGTCACAGCTTCAGGTAGTATTGAGTCTATCTAAATGACATGTCAGCATAGATTTTTTTTTAAATCTATTACAAATATTTTTAGCACTTTTTCTTCTAGAAAAATAGTAAAGTAGCAATATAAAGCTCAAGAAAAGAAGAGACCGTAAAATTGTGGACCATGCTTGCAATTTTTGAATAGTTGTATTTCTTATATTCCAAAATTTTATTTATTCATTATTATTATCATTATAGCTAAACTTATTAAAATATTGCAGTCCTTTGGGGGAATTTCTCTCAAAGATATCTATAATAAAAGAAAGTGTTATTGCATATTCATTCATACATATGAACACATTGAAATATAGCAAGTAATAAGGAAAAATAAAAATAATTAAGATTCCAAATTTTCCTACACTTAATTTACACAATAGTTGTCCTCTATCACTGAGCACTGGAAGAGGAAAAAAACAGAAAATTATTTTCTCATCCTGTGTGTGTGTAATACTAGGGAATTTTGCTGAGCCTCTAAAGAGCAACAGCTAAAGAACAAGTAAGCTTAAGAAAAACTAAATAGATTGCCTATAGTAATGCTAGCCATGGCAAAGGAGTGGATTTATAATTAAAAGAAAACCAAACAACTAGAGATAAGACAAGTAAATTCTCAGGACTACATTATATTCATCTAAGACATCACAGGAAAATGAGTAATGTCTTCTAAGGAGAGTATATGATTTTCTCTAAAAATTATCTCCTATCTTTTACAACTTTCCTCAATGAAATTTTTAAGCCCTCTGATTTTCTAACAGGCCCATCAGTTTTTATTGAATGGTGAACTAATATCCTGTATGCTCTTATAGGACAGAGAAAACTCTCATTTTTCCTGAAAATTTTGCACCCTGAAAGAGTAACATTCCAGTGTTTGACCTGCTCAGGGTGAGCCAAAGCCTTTTGTTTTTTCCCTTAGGAAAAAGATATTCCTTCATGAAGAGAAAAAATATAAGTAATCAATAACAGTGCAGATGAATTATATAAATTTAATGGTCAAACCAAAACATTGTTCCAAATAGTCTTCAGAACTCAGCAGAATCATGAAGTCCTTGAATTAGCCTATTCATATTATATGTGAAGTGTTAATTTGTTAAAGTCACTTTCGAATAGCGCACTCTACATAAAATTACTGACTTTATTTGTTTGTTTGTTTGTTTGTTTAGCTTGAGTTGTGTTTGAAGACTATTGAAGGTAGTACTAAAATTTAAAAACCATATTTTTCTTTGCCGCTTATGAAGAGCTTACTTTGTTAAATCCCTGCACACTGAGGTAGAAAACAATTCTTAATGTGCATGTGACCCCAAGCAGGGGTCATAGCTCTGTCCAGAGAAGGATACCCCGCACTGAATTCCTTCTGATGCTATCTGAGCATTTTTATGTGGTCCGCCTCAAAGAAGAGCGAGAAGTAATAAGCCATGCCGATCTCACAAAGAATTTCTGAAAATAGCCATGGTCTGATTCACCTCAGCTGCTTCCAATAATTCCTTTATTTTTTAATTTATAAATGCATTAATTTATTTTGTATGTCTTATCTTCCACCCAAGGGGGTTGTTGTTTCTCTTCCTGAAAAGTTAATTTTCCCAATTTATTCTCTGGTGAAAGCTGCCTGTCTCCTTCCTCCAGACTAAAAGCTTTTCATCTGCTTTGGAGATAATCACTTTGCAAAATGTATTATATGCCAATTGCATTCAGTAGGGACATTGCATCCCTCTTAGAGTAAAAATACTTGTTCTGTTACTGCCACAGCTGTTTTTCAGGTTTCACTGAGCTGTGATCATTCACTGCAATATGTGAGAAATTATTTTAACCAAATTAAACTGGTTTGGTTTCAGTCTTTTCTGATAACTTTTAAATAAAACTTGTGTATATTATCTGGACAAAAAAGATCCAAAACCAAACCATATAAAAAGTAAGTCTGTATGAAATGTCTGTGGTTTTTCTACTGGTTTTTATCTCTGAGTAGATTGATTGAACAAATATATTTTGATGGGTAGACATGGAAGGCTGAGGCCTGAAGAAATGAACTTATTACACAAAAGAAAAACACAGGCTGTTCTCTAGACTTTGTCTTTGAATTAGCACTATGCTAAAAGGAAAAAATAAACCAACAAAAATAAACCTTAGATAAAGGTGTCCAATGTTAGTTTTGCATAAAAAAATTACATTAATTAAAAATTCATCAATTGATTGATATACTTGATTCAATGAATATTTGAGATGCAACATGGACCTTCAATCTTGCATCTACATTATAGCCATGTGGTGATTGTTTTTAAAATGCCATGACGTGTCTGTGCCAGTATAGCAGGTGATTTCCCACAATGAGATCAGAGAAGTAAGAGTCATTAAAAGGCAATTATAAGTTAATATAAATTTTTCTATTTGCATTTTCAAAGAGATAAATAGATGTTAATAACCAGAAAAACTTTGTCCTAACTTTATGAAGTTTTTCCACATTTTCCTGTTCCTCTCAACCTACAACCATGTAACTCACAGTTTATACAAAATTTACTTTCTTATTAACCTAATCAATTTATTATCTTTCTTTCATTTGCATCAGTGCATCTGAAGAAGAAAATATCACAAAATGCATTCACCTTGAAAGCCATGACAATGAGAGTACCATACTTCCAATATTGGAACTCCTATTTTGTTTGTACTTATTATTAAAGCAACATGCCAAAAAAGAAAAAAAAAGACACAAAACAAAACCAGAACAAAACAAAAAACCCCCGAAAAATTAGTAGATCAGCCTCTCTGCTTCTGTTTTAAAATGTGGAAGTTTGCTGTTTGCTGTTATAAAGTGTGGAAGAAAAAAGTAATGCAAGGTACATAAACACCACCAGATCCCACAAACATTTAATTTTCTAAAAGTATTTTTTGAGATTCAGGACTGAAAAAAAAAACCCATTACCAAAAAACATTAAGTATGAACTAGAATTACAAACTAAAATTCTCGTAGGGTAAATTCCTCTATATGAGTTGAAACACTTAAGTTAATCATATTAAAATATATAGATGGACTGGAAATGGATTATCTGACTTGGAAGATATCGTGACATGCTAGCAATTTAAAAAAATTCCTAACATCTATTTGAGTGCGAAATGCCTTCACAGTGATTGTGTAAGTTCTGGTATTCAAATAGTGCAGATTCCTTACCTGAAGCATGTAGTATGCTTCCCTTCTGCAAGAAAAAAAAATTATAATAGCTTCTATTGAAGATGTATGTTTAATGAGGAATATTGTCAACAATATCAGGAACTCAAATACTATGTTTATGGCAAAACCATAAAATGTTATAGAGAATGCAGCTGTAAAATTCTGAACTGAAGCATATCATGCAAGAAAGCCTCCAAACATATTTTAGAAGTTCTCTGTCAGTTCCATCCCCTTTCTGCTCTAATCCTAAAAACTTTTCTTCCTGCTCTCTGATAATGTTTCAAAGCATGTCCAAACAATAGTGGTTATATATCCACTAGAAGGAAATGAAACTCTGTGTTGCCACTTACAGTGTAGTTTAATCCATCTTTTGATAGTCCTATAATATTATCACTGATACAGCGTAATGATGCAGTACCTCAAAATAAACTGGTCCATTAACTTTCAAATGATCTAAAATAGGAGGGCTAGACATGGCATCTCGTTTTAGATCCAGTCTTGCTGGATTTTGTAATGTTGTTGTCTATCCGTGGGATGTAAAGGGTTGTATACAGGACTTTTGCCTGTGACTAAAAGCCACCTGCACACTCAGAAAACTGAAACCAATTTGGGAAAATTAGATCAGAAGGTGCCAATACGCAGGGCATCTAGGTACTGATCTCTAGAATTTAAAGCAGCAAGCGAATAGGCTAAAGTCCAGGATCACAGTGACTCACACACAGGGATTATAATATTCATAAATGAGAGTCTAATTTGACAGAAAATAAAACACAGGAACATGAGTGTAGAAACATAAATAATTTTTTGTGGGGTTGTTTTAAGCCAGTTTTTTGTAAAACAAGATTTTTATTATATATGAAGAACCATATCTTTATCATTTGCTAATCCAGCAACTCCTTTTTTTCATCAAATGGGGCTGTATTAACCCCCATCACCTCAATCCCAAATCTGAATAATTATCAAATTTAAATTTAAGCAATTTAAAGAAGGTTTACTAAAGATAGATGTCTCTAACAACGTTAGGAAAACAGGAGTGTGAAAGAGCCTATGTGTGAGACCATTTCACTTTCTCATACAAGCGAAATGAGGAGGATTGGGCCTTTCCTTAAGTATAATGACAAGCAGAACCCTGGTGTTGGGTTTCAACCTGATTTCTTTCCTTTCCCTCTTCTTTTTCTCCACTTCTGTCTGTTGCGGCGTACAGACCTCCTACTTACGCTTAAAGCTCACACTGAGTTTTTTGGAAGGTTTTAAGATCTACCTGTGTCAACAAAAAGACTTCTGGGTCTATTTGGAGTAGTATCAGTAAAGACTAAAGGGCTGCTGTTAGTCCTGGCCTGACCAGGTGGAGGAGGGAAGGGGTGGGGCAGGTGGGGCGTGCGAGGTGGGGTGGAGTAGTGGGAGGCTTTTTCTTCTGGGAATAAAAAGAGGTTCCGGACAGTCATAGGTTTGGAAATCCCACCTGGAGCAGGACTATCAAGTACAGGAAATTGACCATAGTAGGAGATGGAAGTATCATGTCTGGAAGGAGATTGCAGGATCATAGTTTGCCACCCCACAGTCATCAAAGTGTTTTGATCCCTGAATTGTCATGGGAGCATCCATTTAACACAGAAGAATCTGAGATTGATGATTGTGTCCATATGATCTTCACAGAAACGTAAAATCATAGAAGCATAAAATATCCTGAGTTGGACAGGACCCACAGGGATAATCAAGTCCAACTCATAGCCGTACATAGAGCTACAAGAGTCACACTGTGCCACACTTTGTAGAGCATTGTCCAAATGCTTCTTGAACTCTGTTCACCTGTGCTGTGACCATTTCCCTGGGGATCCTCTTCCAGTGTCTGACTGCTCTCTGGGTGAAGAACCTTTTTCTAGTATCCAGCCTAAACTTCCCAGCACAGCTTCAGACCATTCCCATGTGCTCTGGCACTGGTCACCACAGAGAAGAGAATGAAACCTGCCCCACTATTTCCTCTTGGGAGGATGTTGAAGACCATGATGAAGTCAAGCCTCCTCTTCTCCAGGCTGAACAGACCAAATGACCTCAGCCACTCTTCATACTCTTCACTTTTCCCCTCAAGGCCCTTCACTGTCTTTGTTGCCCCCCTTTGGACATTCTCTAACAGCTCAATGTCCTTCTTACATTTTGGCACCCAGAACTGCCCTCAGCACTCGAGGTGAGGCTGCCCCAGAGCAGAGCAGAGCAGGACAATCCCCTCTCTTGCCTGGGGGTGATGCTGTGCCTGATGCACCCCAGGACACCTGTGGCCCTTCTGGCTGCCAGGGCACTGCTGGCTCATGTTCAGCTTCCCATTGGCTGGAAACCTGAGGCCCCTTTCGACAGAGCAGCTCTCCAGTCTTGTTCCACTGTTTGAATGCACAACAATTATTGCCTGACACAGATGCAGAATCCATCAATTGTCTTTGTTAAATATCACTGGTGATTATGTAGCATTCTAATTTTTCCAGAGGGCTACTGTAAGAGATGGCATCAGAAGCTTAACTGCAATCTGAAAGGTTTATGCCAACTGGCTTCTCTTGTTTGTCTCGCTGGGCTACCTTGTCATGGAAGAAAATTGAGTTTCGCAAGCTGCACTTTCACCTCAAAGTCAAACTGGCTGTGACCACTTGCTGTTAACAATAATTTTTGCTAACAGCTCCTACCTAACTTATCCTTAGGCATGGCTGGGTAAGCTTTCCTGTTTAGTCCTTGTGTCTTTGGACACACTTCAGCCAGCATGGCTGTGAGTCACTGTATTGCCTGAGCACAAGCAGTGACCTCTGCATTACGAAGGGCTATATGACCTTTTCTGAACTATCTGGTCTTTACTGGAATTTATTGTGTTTAAAATAATGAACAGTAATAATTTCTTGCTTAGGTACTGCTGTTAGCCTATTGTGCTTTTTGCTAGGTTACATAATGGTGTATAATTGGATATAATATTGTAAGCATACCTCAATATAACTATTGTGAAATGGTAAGTTTGAGAATCCAAAAGGTCAGACTTCAAAACAAGTATAGTGGCTTTTCCACTGTGTTACATTTTCACTTTTATGTTTGTAAGTTGCATGCTGCAGTGTCTTACAACAGGAGAAGTTGTTTAGGGAAACTCAAGGGAGAAGAGACATAATACTGATTAGTAAAAAAATTTCTTCTCAAAGGACATAATAAAAAGCCCTTTGAACTTTCTGGACTCCAAAACATGGCATCCCTCATACTAAAGCTGTAACAAAATGTTGTTTGTACATTCCTGCAACACAGTAATTTTATTACTTTGCATGAATGAGCGTAGCTTGCTTAATCTGATCTCTTTCGATCTTTATAGCTCCAGTAGAATGGAAAGATGCTCATTTGCCCAATATGATGGCAATTCTCTATAGTTTTACATCCAGTAAAGAGCTTGAGGAAAAGGAGGTGGGTGGGTGTCTCCAGTCATATTGAAAATTTGTCTTCTGAGAAAAGATTGAGATGCAGAGGTCTAGATTAGATCTGACTATAGTAGAGGAGAAGCATTACAAATGTCTCAGTATACACAATCACAATTCAAATGGATAAAAACACAACTGTAGCAAAAGTTACACATATTGTCATGTATGCATGTATGTATGAATCTATATGCAGCTTTATATAAATGAAGACAAAATTCTCAATCTTTCAAAAGATAATTAGACTGTATAATGTTTTCTGTAAAGTAGTCACAAGCAGTCAATTCTTTCTTGTAAGCTAGACAAGTGCAGCTACATTGGTAATTTGAGATTCCTTATATATGTATCACTGGATAGTGCAAAATAAATCTTTCTTTTACCATCTTCCCTATTTTCAGAAGTTATTCCATTAGGCAACTTAATTTTCAAAATGAGCCATCATTTTGCTGTGGGATGTTCACTGAGCATTTCTACTCTCATGCAGAATCACATCTATACAGGGTGAAATAATGTAGACTTTTTTTTTGACCCCATGGAGTGTTTCTTATTCAACAACACATAAGTCATGAATGGTGCTTTAAAGGAATTAAAGAAATAGCTGCTGTAAAGAACAGTGAAGTGTTGAATTCCACATGCTTGAAAAGAGTTCAATGTAATTTATTGCTCTGTTGCACAACTGAAATAAGAAAGATGAAAAAAGTTATTTGAATAGCCTTTAAGCTTACTTAGTTTCACTGAACCTCGGGCTTCTGATGTACCACATTCAGCTGATATGCAATAAAAATCGTTAAGGCTAACTTCACATATTTAGTCTCAGAGTATTAAAGGCTTCAAGTGTTTAAAGTTTTCACCAACTTTTTCTCCTTTTTTTGTTGTATGACTTTTCAGATAGCAGAATAGCTGATCTCAATGTGTTTCACATATATTTATCCAGCAGCTGCTTATAAAAACTTTTTTGTTCTTATTATATCTAGATATGACTGTTCCTTTCTTACAGTATATCTGCTTTCTTCATGACCAAAGGAATGTCTTAAGATTGGGAAGTATGATATATTAATGCCTCTTAGTTTTCTTTTTTGATTTTATTTCTCATGTTCTATGCAGCCTGAATTATAAGAGTCTTTATGGTGATATGGAAAAATCAAGGAAAAAGCATATTATGGTATCAAAATGACATCTATGTGTGGATGCTTCACTTTTGGAACACTTTGACAATACACCTAGAAGATTGAGAATGGATATTATACTCACTGAATTCATAGGAGGCTGAAAAAAAATAGACAGAAGACCAAATCCAGAATGCTAATTAGGGTGTCATGATCTCCACTTTTTTTTGTTTAAATTAAAAAAAAAAACTTATTATTTGATCACCCAGTGTATGCGCTTTGTCAGGAAAAACAAGATACCTGGAGCTGATATGCCTTAGCCCGCCCATTTACCAAATAGGACAAATTTGGTTTTTGACAGTTAATAGTAGATTTTTCACTACTACTTTGATGAATGTAAATAATAATTTAAACTGAAATGCAAAATCCTTTCTAGGATTTTGAAATAGTTTTTAGAAACTATTTCTAAATAAGAATATATATATACACAGGACACTACATGATAATGGAAATAAATAACTTCTGTAAATTTGAGATAAAATTTCAGATGACTTCAGTAAGTAAAAGTGATGGGAAAGCATTTCTAAGAGTTCTGCACCTGCATTTGAGACAAACTGAAATTGGACAGTTGCTGCAGAATCTAACTTTCCTGCTGAAGGATATCTCCTCAAATTAGCTTGATTTTGTGTGTTGGATAACAAGTATGCTTTTGCGTCTCCATGCTGTAATTCACGACTGTGACTGAAATTAGGTAGCCATATATAACACTCTTTGAGAAGGAAAAATAAGCAAATTAATTCCTACCAAGATTTTTATCTGAAATCAATTGTCTCAATTTAACTAACATTGAAAAAATACTTGATTTTGCAAATTTCTCCCTGAAGCTTAATTCTGTCCTGCATGTATATTGCACTAGTAGAACTGTGTCCAGGTTCAGAAGCAAGGTATTTTTTTCAGACATAATACCTCTACTAATGTGGCTCTTATTGGGCTCAAATTATTAAAAAAGGCTGGGAATTCAGAATTCCAAGAGATGCCTACAGGTTTTTGCTGGACTGTTGCTCATTCCCTTCTGCATTTGCCCAGTTTTCTATCCAAGTATTAATTTACTCTTTAAACCTAATGATAGCCAGTGACTTGGCTCAAAAGCAAATTCTGGCAATTTGTTTACACATACTTGTGGAGGAATGGCCAGACAGCATGCAATACTCTGAGAAATCTCCTTGTCTCGCAAGGAAAAACAAGTCTGGGGGAAATGTACTGATTGACAATGGGCACTGGATTGGCATCAACTAGGCATCTCAGCTGGCAAATCTAGAAGATGGTGACAGAGCTAGGAGAGACATAACTGCTCTGGCTTCATGGACAAGAGTCCAAGGGATAGATAGTCCTGAGAGATGTCAGCTCAGAGTACACTGAGGTGATGTTTTAAATGTCCTCAGAAAAGGCCAACCAAGTCTTTTGAGAAGATAGCACCTTATCACTGCGTCAGGCTGAGCCTGGTTGCTTCATGTACAGAGGTAGGAGGCTTTTATAGCCAGCTGCTGTGATCATGAGGAGACAGCTGGGCTACTGTCTGAACTGAGCTTTTGTGATAGGAAAGTGTTCATAGAAAGCTGAACTTGTCGCACAAAGTGTAGAAACTAGGAGAGCAGTTTAAAATTGAGATAGGATTTTTGCAGGGCATAAGATGGCCTTGTCATATCAAGCACAGGATATGTGCAAAGTTGTTGAAAGCATTTCTTCACCATGGGGCTGGAGAAGTATCCCTGCAACATGACCCGGCTTTATTGGGTAACAGATATAGGAAGAGGAAAGATGAGTTTGTACCTGTGGTGAGCAATGCATATCGAGATGTGCGATCTGTGAATGCCTTTGTGTTCCTGAATGAGGTCGTTCAGCGTGTCTAGATTTTACAGAGTGGGAAGTCCTGCAGGTCAACAGCTTGACTAGGAATGGAGAAGTCTTGACTTTTTCAGGTCATCTTAGAATACTTAAGAGGGTGTGCAATACCCACTTTTCTCCCCTGCTTTACCCAGATAATGAACAGAGGAGTTGAGAGTCCACAGACCTTTGCCTTTCGATCTCTCCTCAACCTAGTGCCTTCCACAAAAGCACATTGATTTCTAAAGCTCTTCTACTGATCTCGTATTATAATCACTTGATCTACCTTACTTGACACAACTCAAGACTCATCAGAGGATCAGAGATCTTGTGACAGTCTCCATCAAAATAAGAATTCTTTTAAATTCTAATCAAAGCTGAGACATATTGAACCTTCCCTCACTTATCACTCATAAGAAAAAGGGATTAGCAGCATTTAGTCTCCAGAGTGACAGAACCATCATTTATTCGCAAGCTATGAACTCTGAATGGAAGAGAAAAAGTAAAAGGATTTTGACTGCAATAAATAATTTGAAAAATGGGAACAAAAAATTAACAGTTTCTACTTGTAAATCAGGGTATTTTAAACACCAGGAATAAAAGCTAAAAAGAATTTCTTAAAAGGCTTAATAAATTATTTTCCAATAAGATAACAGTTGACAGGAGCTGAAAATTTAGAGTTTTTAAATTAATAACTGCTCATGTTTGATTTGCTTAGGATTGCATCTATAATTTAAAATTAATTTCCCCAATTATAGGAACAATTTACATTATGAGTTTTGAATCTATGCAAATATTGTGTTTTATATAACCTGCTAGATAATTTCTAATCTAACTTGAGATTTTGAAAGTGCTTTTAGCAAATTTCACATACAACTTCTAAACTAAAATTTTGAAAAATTTTCTGTACAACTGGAGAAAAGACAAATTTGAGTTGAATTCCTGAGTTTTATTTAGATTTAATTCACATAATTCACCTGTTATTTCAAGAGTGATTTATATTTATTTAACTACCTTCATTAAAGTGTGCAGGTTCAGTCTGTGTTTGCACTCATTTCAGAGTGATAGGGATCTCTCCTAGTAAGCGAGTTCTAAGTGGATAGCAGTCTATTCCAACCTCTATTTTTCTGCATTAGAAAACTTGGTTTCACTTCAAAGAAGACATTGAAGTGCTGAAGCATGTCAAGTTGTCATGGGTGGCCCTGGCCAGTTGCCAGGTACCCACCAAAGCTGCTCACTCACTCCCTTCTGCAGCTGGACAGAGGAGAAAAAATTTAACAAAGGGTTCCTGGGTTGAAATCAAGCACCCGGAAAGAGATCACTCATCAAATACTATCATGGGTGAAACAGGCTTAACTTAGAGATACGGAGTGAATTTTTTATTAATAAAATTAATAAAGAGCAGGATAATGAGAATAAAATGAGCTCTTAAAAACTCACCCTGCCCATCATGCCTTCCAGCTCTACCTCTTATCCTGATGGTGCAAGGAGACAGGCAATGGGAGTTATGGTCAGTTTACCACCTGAGGCTGCTCCCACTGCTCAGGGAGAGGAGTCATTTTCCTGCTGCACCCTGGGGTCTCTCCCATGAGAGACAGCTCTCCATGAATTTCTCTGATGCAGCTCCATCTCATTAACAACAGCTCCCTGTGACCTGCTGCACGTGAATCCCTCCCTTGGGCACCAGCCCCCCTCATACTGCTGTGGTGTGGGTCACTCTTCCATGGGATGCAGTCCATCAAGGACAGGCTGCTCCAGCCTGGGGGCAGGGCCCCTCTCTCCATGGGTCTCCCAAAGGATCACAGCCTACTCCAGTTATCCATCTTCTCCAACATGTGGCTCCTCCACAGAATGCATGTGGATCTCTGCAATCCCATGGACCTTCATGGGCTGCAGGGGCAAAACATGGTCTGCACCACAGGCTGCAGGGGAATCTCAGCTTCAGTGCCATCCTTCCCCACTGATCTTGGTGTCTACATAGTCATTCCTCTCACATGCTCTCACTCTGCTCTTCTTTTATCCAAATTAAAACTGCCCACAACCTTTGATTTCTTCTTAAAAATGTTTTCACAGTGGCGTTACCATCATCTTTAATTGGCCCAGCCTTGGCCAGCAGCATGTTCATCTTCAGAGCCATCAGGGATTGGCTCTGCTAGACATGGTGGGAGCTTCCAGCAGCTTCTCACAGAAACCTCCTCTATCACCCCCCCCCACCACCACCACCAAAACCAGGCCATGCAAATCCAATACAGCAGTGAAAGGCAACAAGGCTCATGAAAGGCCTAGAAAATGTATCTTATGAGAAATGGCTATGGGAGCTGGGGTTGTTGATTTTCCAAAAGAGGGGGCTCAGGGGCGATGCAATCACCCTCCACTGCTCCTGAAAGGAGGGTGGAGTGAGGTGGGGTTCATTCTGTTCTGCTGTGCCTGCAGGGCCGGGACAAGAGGAAATGGCTATAAGCCACTAGTCATAACAGAGGAGATTCAAATTGTATATTTGAAAATAATTTTTTCTCTTATACAATTTGTATATTAGACCAACATACAATTTGTATATTATGATCACCTGTCAAGGTGATCAAGCAATTGGAATAAATTTCCCTGGGAAATCGTGGATTCCCTATCCCTGAAGATGCTTGAGGCATCTGGATCAGGCATTAGTGATGTGGTTTAGGGGTTACAGTGGCAGTCCTGGGGGGATGGATATATTGGGTGACCTTAAAGATATCTTCCAACCTAGGTAATTATATGAGTCTATGTAGCAAAGTGTATGCTATCATTGAACACACACCTTCCATCCTCTCCAGTGGCCAGTTTGTTTTGCTGGTTACCCCTTTTTTATGTCCATTCTAAGAGTTGAGCTGTATGAGCTTAGTCAGTGAATGTTACCAAGCAGATACATAGAGAAGGGAATATAAGATACACTGTGGCTGGGTAAAGGTGGCCATCAAGATACTCCATCAGTCCCCTCCTCAGTAGGATAAGGAGGGGAGAAAACAAGATGGAAAACAAAATTACTTAATCCTGGGATAGGCTTGTGTGAACCAGTAAATTATAGGCATCTAGACTAAGTTACTTAGCAAGGTATTGTGTGGGTTTTTCCCTTTCAAGTATATACTCACCTAAATTGAAGAATAAGACTTTATTTCTAAGCTCCTTAATCACTTTTTAAATATCTTGAGTTAAAGCTATAAACATATATAGTAGGATTCAGAATTAAAGGCTGTTCATAAATAAAGCCTATGAATTAAATATGTAATTAATAAACTGTCACAAACAAACTGTAGATTTTTATTTTAACTACTAAGGAGATAATAAATCATTCTGAAATGATTTTGACATCCATGTGTTCAACCTGTACATTCTGCTATGTATGATGCCTTCTGAACCACGTATTTGCTGTAGTATTTACAGGACTTCTTATGGCAGTAAGTGCTCGATGGTGTACTGAAGGGGAGCCAGAAACTTTCCTATTGCAGTAATTTTTGCCTTTTTCTTGCTCTCAGGCATTACAAGGATTTCTGAAGAGCAGACAGCCAGACCAATCCCAGAAAATTAAAATGTTTTCCCTTTAATGAAATAAACCAAATAGAATATTCCCTTTAATGAAATAAAGTAACATTTGTGGGAGAAGGGAGACTCATTTGTTACTGACTTACGTACAAAATCTAGGGGAGGTTCCAATCCATTAGCATAATTAATTAGCTTTCCCACTAATATTCAGTGTTCTTTACCTTTATCCATAGACCATCCATCAAGATAGTGATTGTTATTCAGGTGTATTTTTTATTAGTGTAATATGAATGAAGTTCTCTCAGGTGCACATGAACATTCTGAATGGTATCTAGGAGTTTTTCCAAGTGTGGTTCATGTTAGACATATTTAAGTGTTCCTAGATTCTTCAAAGTTCTTGTAAATCCTAATTACACAGCAGAGGTGAAAAACATATACACATGCTCACTCCATACTCACTGTATTTCTATGTACTTGTCATCACAGTTATTACTGTGTAATAACTTTATATGATTGAATTTTCCTATTTTCTGGTTACAAAACTCTGCAGTAAGATACAGGTTATTCAGTAAGATACAGGTTATGGAATAATATTGCTCCTATTTTCTGCAAGAAAAAGAATTATGTTCTCCCAAAACAATTTTGGATAACTAGGTAGTTTTGCAGAAATTTGCAGTATTTGGGTGAAAGTCTTGAAAAGTGAACTATAGCAGTGGAAAAAATTGAGAGGCATGTGGAAGTTTAAGTAATTTAAAAAGTGATTCAGCTGTCCTTTCTGTAGGGGAAGTGAATCAAGACAAAATCTATGCCTACTTTTCAAGCAGAAACTGAACTTCTGTGTACCCACTGTCATGTATAAAGCTCATGGTGACGATCACAATATAAAACCCGGATTTTGTTCCTTTTTCGCGAAAATTGCAGAAGTATTGGTGTATACGTGTCTGACTATTTTTGGTTGAGCTCCTTTTGGGTCTACACTGTAGAGCTGTATAGGATTTTAAGGTTTTAAGCATAATTTTCAAATGCAGTACCTGTGAAACAACCCAAAATTCTAAGGTGATATGACAGTTACATTTGTTATATCTTACTGGAAACAAATGGGACATAACAGTTGAGACCCATTCAAAACTTAAGATTTTTTCACTCTTTCACTTTAATTGTTTTGATTCAAGGATAGTTTCCTTTAAGTAACTGGATTCCCTGAATATCCCATGCTACTGTTGTATTTTGTACTCCAATGCATTGCAGCAATAGTTATAATGAAATCTTGTAATTTGCTGTGAAGTATGCTTGGCATGTTATTTCAAAAGTTTTCTATTGCCTTTGTTTTATAGCTAGATTTTAATCCTTTACTACAACATACCTTGTCTATATTTTTCTGTGCCTCTCTAGCTACATTTTCCCTTTTTATTAATACTACTCTGTACTCTGTAAGTACAGTGTTTGAAATCAAAGTAGAAATGTGATAAAGAACAAGGTCATATATGAAAAAGGTATGTAAAGTTGTAAGACTATTTTCAAAACACTGTATGAACTCACGCTGCTATATGAGGTAAACTTGTATAGTTTGCCTTTATTTACAAGCAATAATTTTGATTTTTTCTCTTTACTGCTAAATTTAGTTACGCTAATTTTCTTACATGAACTTCAATTCCATAAATTGAAAACTTGATTTAGATTTCATCTTTTTTCTTTTCTTCCATGACCCCAAATTGTCTCCCAGGGTGATATCCTAGAGTAAGTAGTTGTTCTGACGTATTTCCCAATTACATCTCCTAAGTAGCACAAATGCATTTAAAAGCACTACATTATAGTTCTGTTGTCCTACAGCTCTTGATAACCTTTAAAATACGCTGTGATAGGAATCTTTTCTATGGATATGCAAGCACAGGCACATCTGTCACTTAATGCCCTTATTTTTTCAGCTACCCATTCCTGAACATCAGCTCCTTGATTCATATAAAACCTCATATCTTATACACAGACTTTTTGACTCTTTGCTGACATGACTAAATGCTGATAGAGAGAAAGATTAATGGGTTCACCAAGAATAGTGTCATTCTTCTTCCTTAGGCATGTTCAGGAAAATCTCCCACTGGTTTCAGTTGCTGGAAAATGGAAAGTTAAATTCCTTATGAAAATTAGATTCTGTATGGAAAATGTAACGATAGTGATATTGTGTGGGTTTTATTGTTCCTTGATGTGCTTTTATTTCAGCTCTCAAAACTAGAAACATTGATAGTCTTGGAAGTAGAGTTTAGCTGAACAGGTCCAATGATTGACATTTAATTAACAGATTTGTTGATATGGATTTCAAAGTACATTTCTACATTCTGTTCCCTACACAGAGAGCTTACTAAAGGTGCCAACAAATTAACAGACCCATAGGAACACTTGATTTTGCTGACAGGAATGAGGCCCAGGCAGCAGATTTTAACACTTTACACCCCAGACACTTATTTGATTCTTGACTCTAACAGGGCTATTTCAAAATAGATGAGCACAATATGGTAGCCTTAGTAGAGCAGTCACTGCTGCTAGAAAAGAGAGGTGGTAGAGGATTTAAGTTTTCAGGGCATTTTATTTCTGTTTAATGTTCTTGTTACTAAAGTCACACTGGATTGGGTTTTTTATTTGGTAGGAAAAAATATGTATGTATAGAGTCTGTAACATTCATTTTCCAGACTAGTAGGAAGCACAGGCAGTCACAAACTCTTTAGCTTTTAGGCTAAGCCTGTGCAATTCAGAATTATGGAAACTGCAGCTGCATTTATTAAGTCTTTAAAGACTGTGGGACTAATCCAACCTAGGAGAAGCATCAGCTGTATTTTCTCCCTTTTACAGAAAGTACATTATGGCATCTATATGCTATAACTTTCACTTGGAGCCAAACTTTAACACCTATATCCTTGTGAAAGCATGGGTTGGTAGGCATCTTTCTTGAATAAATTTTGTTCAATATGGAGCAATTTCCTGGAGTGTCATCTGCATTGTATGTGTTGGGCTTCCATATTTTTCAAAATTATATCTGTAATTTTCTCATTTAGCTCAGCCATCATCCTTTATTTCTGTGTCATCTACCAACTGCCTTTGAACAGGCATCTCGGTCTTTGCATTGACAAAAAAAAAAAGTTGTCAAATGAGGCACGTGCTTTCAAAAGGAAATGAAGTACGTCACCTAGTTTGAAATGTGAAAACCATGTTGTGCTTGTTTTTCACTGTCATTACGTAAAGATGTAGCATCTGGGGCATAAGAAAAAGTCAAGAGAGATGCTGCAATAGAACGTGTCAGGGCAAGTCAATCCTTGTGCTCTCCCTCTGCCTGGCAAATTTGTATAAAGTAGAGGTCTAAATAGGAAAAACTTGAAACTGTGGAACTCTTAAAGTGATATATTGTATTCCTCTTGAAAGCTTTTACATGTACTGGCAATTGGAAATGACTCCCTCAAACATGAGAACAACTTTAATAACTGTCAAGTGTCAGTGAAGTAGACACATGAACAGAAGAAATGTCACAGTCCATCAGCTTTTCTTTACTTCTCCTATTCACTTCTCTTTTCTTAGTGACTTAAGCATATATAAAGAATCTGTGCATCAGTTCTGCGTTTTATCTGCTGCAGAAAAATGTTGGTACATCTGCTTTGCACTTTTCCTTCTGCACAGCTCCCACCCAGCACTCAAATTAGATTTTCATTTCAAAACTTAAGAATAATCTGTCCTTAAGAAATGATTATGGTAAAAAAAATGATGATATTTCAGATTTATTCTCCTTCAGTGATTTCTATAGTGAATCTGCTCATTGCACATCCAAACCCAAAAGCTTTTTAGTTGCTCTGCAGATAAACTCAATTTGGTACCTGAAAGTAATGCCAGGGCCTTGATTACCTGTCTCTGCCAATTTTATCAATGGAAAATGTGATTTTTAGTGACAGTTTAACACTGTAACACTAGAGAGAGATCAGAGGCGCACTTGCATTTCAAACATATGGGAAAAAAAGAAAAGTAAGTCACACCAGAAAGAGAGACTATAGATACCCAGTTTACATTTACAGGGACAATGTATTAATTTTGCTTCATACAAAAGTAAGGACTGCAGAATTTTTTTTAGCATAGGAAAATTGGGGGGGGGGGGGGTAAATCAGAGTTATTTGTGAAGAATAAAGTTCAACTTAAAAACAAAGGCAATAGAAATATAACTGCATTATTCTAATCAATAAGTAAACTGAGATGGTGCATTTTTGGGGTGCTTAATCTTTTTCTACAACATTCTGATTTGTTCTCATTGGACATTTTACTCCACACTTCAAGAAAGTCAACAGCAGGCTTTCCCAAGGATGTGCACTGAGGGAGAGAAAAGAGTTAATCCCATGTTTTCTAGAGATTAAAAGATAAAACATATTTCTAATGTAATTCCATTAAAAGGAATAAAAGAGAATTTCAGCTCTTCTGCAGAAGATACTGATAGTCTCCCACTGCAATTCCAGCAGTCTGAACTCCTGGCTCAGCATTTTAGAGTCTTGGAGAGCCCATTTGTTTCAATTCCAATTTCTGACAGTCTATTAGAGACAGTAAGATGATATTTAATCCTCTGCTTCTAAGGGTGAGGAAAAGGAAGAGTTTCATCAGCAAACTAAGTAAATATAAATTTTCTTATTATATATAGAATTTATATACTGAATATCTATAAATCATGAAGCAATTAGTTTGTTAGGGACTAGGGAAGGGATAATCTTTAAAAATAAGGGAAGACAGGCCCCTAAGAGAAGTATAATACCGTTTCTTTTTAAAACATTACAAGCTCTTTTGGTAATTCAGAGTTGTAGGAAGTCTGGAAAGTAAGTTGCAATTTTCATATGATTCCTATTGCTGGGCTATGGATTTTTTTGTATTCATTCTCTCTCATAAATAGTATGCAATAGCCCAGTCTAGAAAATAGAGAAGACAAACTTTCTCACAATTCAAAGGTTTAATCCTTGGGGTCTAAGATGGTCACATTCTCATTTTCTTGTTCTGTTCATAGATCAGATATTGTGAGGAAATGTCTTGTAACTGTGCAAGAATAACTCACCAATTTAGATATTCTTACCTATGGGTCAGGAGGAAGGTGGTAGAAAAAGAAAGGATGTTTTCACTTATTTGAAGCCAGTTATAAAGAATCACAGAAACATGAGGGAAGATGACATAATAAAAACTCAAAACTGAAGTACGAGATAGAACAATGTTATGCAAATCTTTTCAGGATTTAAATAAATTCAATTTTTACACTGTAATAAGCATTACATATGCTTCTCATTATGCCCCCCTATATTTTTCCACTCACAGAAGAGACTATTAGCTTAAAAAGGAGTTTGTGGGTTATACTTTCTTCTAACCAAAATTTAGCGTATTCTGTGTCGGAAATTAATTTCCTCAGAAAAATAATAAAAAGGAAAATATTGTGTTGGACAGTGCAAGTTGTGTAGAACTTGGGAAAGAACTGCTGAGACTTCTGGGTGCCAAACACTCTAAGGAAGGAGAGGCCTTTAAATTAAAGAAAAACCTGTTTCCTTACTATGTCAGCAGGGTAAGTATTAGGTAGTTTTTGACAAAGAATACTTAAATGTACTTTAAGTTTGGACAGAATAGGTTTATGCAATTCATAAACATATACATTAGCTGTTCCCTTACTTGCTATGTATTTGCCAAGGTGGATCCTTGTTTTTTGTTAACATGTGACTATCCAAATTGTAATGCAGTTTGTCCCTAGAAACAAGTATTTCAATCTGTTGGAAGCTTATGTTTTTATCCCTTAGTTTAGTTTTTTTGTCGTTGAATAAGATGTATTTTCCCAGCTAGAATTCTATTTATTGTTCTCTGAACTTTCAATACCATTCCCTCAAAGCAGTTTCAGGAAATCTTCCCTCCTTCCAAAGATCTCATTTGGATTACTCTTCCCAAAGAAATGTAACAGAGGCCACAGAAATAAAACACTGTAATCTGGGTGCATCTCTTATTTCAAAGTGGACAATTAAACCTGTATTTTAAACAAAGTTGATAAGAAGTCACATTGCTCTTGAAAGTCTGAGATGCTGTGTAAGCAATGCCAAGAATCATATGAAATCTAGTGGAGGAGCTTCTTCTACATAATTTGAGAAAAATTTTCATTTACTGAGTTCTAAGTTTTAACTTTGGAAGACAGACGTAAAAATGATTCCTTCAAAATTAAACTTGGAAAAACTAGGAATAAGATTTTTCTCCTTGTAAAGTATTTCAGCCCTCAACTGAAAAACCCATTCTCTTTAGTAATACCTTTAGAAATATGAAGAAATCAGGAAGTCCAAAATATACTTAGATATATTATTAACAGGTCTGTTTATTTCCGGGAAATAGTTTAACTGTTATGCCTTTTAAATTCAATTTCATTTCATTGTGAAAACATCTCTTGTGGATATGAAGCAAAACATTTTCGCATCTTACTAATTACAGCTAGAACATTATGTATAGATAGCAAATTATTTTCTCCCCTCTCTTCCCCACATTGCACTTTCCCTGGAGAAATCCACTGTACAGGGCATTTAAACAATGAAGAAGATGCAGAGGTTGCCACAATAGTATTATGTAGCACATTGTCAGAGTATGATTAGATTGGGGCGAGGTCAAGCATGAAAACCTGCTGATATTGCCAGCATGACAGCAAGATGCTTTAAAAAGTGTTACGTTCAGTTGCCTTTCTATGATGCAGTTACCTCTATAGAGCAGTCTGATAGCACACTGGGCTGGGGTTTGAATTTTATTCAGTTGGGATGAATTTTTTTGTGTCAGTCTCATATAATTTCAAACTAATTTTGGGAAGAAATGTTTTTTATTGCTCTTCATTAAAATATCCTCTTGAAGTCAAATGAAGCTTGTTTGCTGCTCTTGGAAGATTGTTGTTTTCTTCCTTGCACTGTTGAAATTCTTCATTCTCTTCTGAGGTCTTCAGAAGCTTTTGATTACAATATTATACTGACCTTACAAAAGCTCTAAAGTCTGTACCCCCACAACAGCAATATTTTATATAATGTGGCATCAATATCCAAGCACGTCAGCACATGCTGACACTTAATTTTGAAGAAATAGGATAAATATTGTAATAATTAATCTTCTTTTATGCTGAAAAGAGAGAGGAGAAATCATGTTTTACTGGAATAGACCAATCTATTCCTATTATGGAGAACTTCTTGCCAAATAGATGGTCTATCAGCATTAAATATATCTTAAGAATATGTTTTAAGACTATTTGAATGATCCTATATTACAAATCTATTACAAATCCTGCTGTTGACAGAAGACAACAGGTCCATAATGGATCTGTGGACCAGGGACCTTCCTGTGCTTAAACTTAACTTCAGATCACCGCATATGTATAAAAATCTCATCCCGTCTGAGTAAATGAATAGTCAGATTTTAATAGATTCTTAGTGGCCCCCATCAAGAGGGGAAGTGTGAGGTGGTTCTGATGGCCAGACTAGAGGAATGCAGCAGAATTCTGCTCTGCTTTTTCTATATAATGATTTAGAGTTTGTCACAAAAATGTCATAGAATCTTATTTAGTAGGTAATTTTGGGGGAAATTGTTCATCTTATTCAGTCTGCACATTGCTCCATCTCTCTATTTTGCTTTAATAGACATTTAAGAAGTGCCTAAACACATTTAGATATTTCATGAAATGCTGCGTTTTGACCCAGTGTTGTACATGCTGTCATCACTCTCCCTTATATTGTGTGCGCTAAGGAAAGAATCCTACAGAATTGGCTGCTTTTTCTCATCCTTCTTCCTCCAGGAACCTGGAGCTGACAAGTTTGGATCAAGTACAACAGAGTAGATGCCTCAAAGATTGGAATTTCTGCAGATTTTGTTGAAGTCAATGGTGAGTAGAGGGAGGAGTCCTAGATCAGTTTTCCATGGAGGCAAAGGCTGATGTCTGAGCCTTGTGGACACCTGGGCACAACACCTGTTCAGGTAGGGTGAGATACACGACTTGTAATCTTCATGCCTGTGGGAGGCAATATGGGACACGTGGAAAGGAGAGAGAAAAGAGCACAAGTATTGGAACGGCTGCAGTGGCAACAGGTTTTAAATGAGAGATGAATTTTCTACAATAAGAGAAGTGAGCAAGGCATTAAATGGCAATCCAGATGAAGAGCTTTCACTGTTTTCTCTCTGTTCATTGAATTTTTCTTTTATTTTGTACTTTATATTTTCAAGAGTGTGAAAGGGATAAAAATAAAAATTTACAACTCTGAAGTTTTAACAAATTATTTAGAACAATTATTTGCACAGAAGACAGAACAATTGCTTTAGCTGCTTTTGTAATGGTCTAGTTTCATGCATATGCATTCAGGTTTCCTTTTATTTCTCTTTCCATCCAGCCCTCAAAGTAGAGAAAATGTTTTTGGTTTTTTTTTTATCCCTACATCTTCACTTGTAGTCTGTCTTGTGAGAACTAGCTAAAAACTATGAAAACCTGAAACCAGTTAGCAGATATTCACATCTGGGAGTGACATGGCATCATACTGAGTATATTGCTGGTGGCATGGGGAAAAGGCAGGCTCTTATGGGAAGGGAAAACCATTTTGTTTCCTTTCTAAGACTTCAGTAATGACAAGCTAGTGCTCCCTATTTTATGAATTACCTCATGGGAATAACCTACTTGATTGTGATTTATCTCTGGACCTACAGAGAGCACAGTGGAAAGCAGTAGCATTTTTTAATGTAGATATTTTTGTTTCACATAGATATTTTATCTTGTGCCTTTGTACCTTCTCAGAAGTACAAGATAGATTTACATGTTCTTCTGAAGTTTTTCATCATCTGGGCTTGACTTACATCCAGAAATTACACATCCTAACTTGTGGGACACAAGGTCCTTAAACCATGCAGCCAACTTGTGTGTTCTACAGAAATGTGCACCTGACATTCTCTTAGACAGGAACTTAAATTATTTCAATATTTCTATTGTAATTGATTACTGAATGTTTTTAGTAGGCTAATGAGAGTAGGATTCATGCCTCTTGCCACATATATTGACAGGTACAAGGTGGTTCTATACATCAGGGAGCAAAGTCTTCTCTGGAAGATAACTCTTAACATTTGGTTCCCTGTGATGTGAAATAAACCTCCTATACTACCTGGACACCTTTCCACCCCCTGAGAACATCAGCACGCCACCATGGTGAATCCAGCATAGGCAACAGGTTTTACTGACTGTTCCTAAGCCATGATCCTAAGGAGACCTTTCACTGCACATGACAAAATAATTTTACTGATCACCTGTCCACTTTCAGGTCTGTTATTCACTGCTGTGCCTCATTTGCATAATTAATACATCAAACCAAAGTTGCCTCTTTCTGAGAAGGTTAAATGCTCCATACAAAGAAGATATGTGGAAATTCAAAACTATATTCTAATTATTTATTTCAATAAATTCAGGTATGAAGCATTCCATGCGGAAAATACTTTTAGAGATGGAGAAATTGTGTTACTCTTTCCACTATATAATAAATCAGGTCAATGCAGAGTAATACTGTTCTTTTCTGGATGGTAGTCAAATGATTTACATGCCAGGAATAGAATATTAGACAGTGATTTCTTTTAATGGAACCTACAATAACTTTTGCCACATAGATATTGAAATAATTTTTGGACTCCTATCAAGTTCATCCGTCTTCAAAGTCTGCCCTTCACTTTCTTTTCATTTGATGCCTATTGCATTAAAAAAAACTGAAAACCAAGTATTTTCTTTAAATATAGCCATTTTCCAAGAGAAAATTTATTCTAACAGCAGTTGAGAATTATTGACATATCCATAGGTTGTTAAAAATCCTTTCTGAGTAGCTGCTCTTCAAGCAATTATTTATTTTATCTATTCATGTAGAGTTTCACTGTTTGAAAAATTTGAAAGGGACAGTTATTTTATATTATGTTTCTTATTACTAGCTTACATGCTTGGGAACTTCCCCATCAATTCAAGATCAGTTTCAATTTTTATTTTTATTACATTCATAGGAGAACCAAAACCAAACATGAGAACAAAATCATTGATCTGACCCAAAATTTAGAATCAAACTCTTTAGCCAAGAGAGATGAAAAAAAATCTAAAACTTGAAAATGCAACTATGATGTATGAATGCAATCTCTTACAAGTATCTGTCCCTGCGTCTTGTGGAAGTGATGTTGGAGGAGCAAGTGGAAACTCCTTTCTCCTGTAGGAGAATATCTTTAATAGTAATGAGGAAATTTCATATAATTTTCTGTTATATGCTTACTGCTTGATGCAGGATGAGGTGAAGCTAGTAGTAGCCATCATTCAATAGAAAAGATTTAAAGTATAAATCAAAACACACAGAAAGCTATATGTGTAGATATTTGGACTGGCAGATTAAATTGAAAATTTTTTGAGAATTCTGCATGTAGGCCTGCATGTGCAGGTCGATTGTATTATTTCAAACTTTTCTAAGGATTTGTAATGACCTGTTCGATAGAACCGAAATTCATTGGTCATAATACAGTGAATTATGTACACTATCTCAAGAAATAAAACAGCATGTGCAATACATTTATATAATTTGCAAGAAAAAATATTTTCTTGAGATGAGCCTTGAAATGCTAGTCAAGCACATGGGTTGTAATAGCAGTTATTGTTGCATTCCAATGACAAGGTATGATTACCTTGTCAACTTCATGGCAAAAATGAGATGACTTCCATGTGATAGAGTAGGAGTCAGATTCTGCCACACAACACATCATCCAGAACAGGCAATGTCTTACATCATATAAACAAACTTTTATGCACCCTCTAGTTTTCATATCAAATAAAGGACAAGAGCAGTGGCATATGACCTAGTCACCAGGTTAATCCTGTGAAGAAACTAATAAAGGAAGAATGGAATTTCAATGCAGAAAAGGCCAGAAAAATGAAGCAAATGTGAAACTATAAGAACAGTTATACGAAGTCAAACTGAAGACATCCTCTGTCCCAGCATTCCATTCCTAGTGATAAGTCAAAATAATTTTTCAAAGAGAATATAGATTCTAAACAACTATATACAATGCTTCCCTGACATATTCACCCAGCCTCTAAGAAGCTGCTTTAAGAAGACCATGAGTTGGAGATATTCCTTATTTTATAGCAACCCATAGTGGATTTCTTTTCAATAACTCTTTTGAGTCTTGCTTAGAGCAGTGTAAACCTATGATCAGTCATAACATCTAGTGAGAAGGCTTTCATCACTTTGGTTGTTCTCATATTCTGGAAATAATCAGTTCCTTTATTTGCTTTCTACTTGTTAAGTACAAATTGTGTATGTTAGCTCCTAGTTATGCTTCACAAAGTTACACCAGTATTTTGATGAGTATGCAGAGATTTCATAAAATAAAACACATTAATTATTATTTTTTGTTATGTTTTAAAATAATTCCGACATCAAAAATCACGTGTGAGATGGAAATCTTTGCCAATATCAACACTATCTTCCAAATTTCCTCTGTCCCATATTTTGCAGACTTTGTTTCTTTGAGAAGTCAGATGAAAGACTTGAAGCAAAATCGTTTGTTTGCAGCATGCTTCTCTAGACAAAATCATTATTCGGTACTTGTAAGAGATGTAATTATTTTTTTTCTTTACAGAATGCTTTTAAAAACTACAAAGGCAAGTTGAAAAGTCCACCTGATCAGAATAATTCAAACCCAAACCAGCTACATATCCGCCAATTTTCTTTGATACCAAAGAACTTAAATTTTATTAGTTTATTTGCTAACTGCTGCAGATTAAATTATATACTTCAAATGCTAAGACATTGCTTCAGAATGTATATCCCTTAATGAGAAAAATTTGGTATCTTCCTGTAGAGACATATAGGGTAGACGTAGAGAGATGAAGTATGTGAAAAGACAAGCTTTGGGTACAAAGCAACATCTTGCTTCTTGTTGCTCTTTCAGTCATTCTTGATAAATCCTGGTTTCCAGGCTTCTTGATGATTCTTTTTGATTTATCATTTTCATTGGCTTGGCTCAGTTTTCTCTTAATCCTGCATCAGTGGTTGATCACTGGTTGTAAAAGTGGCATGACCAAGGTATTTCTTCACAGATCATTCAGTAAGATTAGAAACATCTTCCAAGCTGAGTAAGTCGCAAGATGGATGACCTCCCAACGGTCACATAAAACACCTTGTTTTACTAACTCAGTAAGCAACTTAAACAAGTAAACTTCCAAACCTCACTTTGGTGCTTCTCCTATCTTTGAGATTGAACAGTCAGCTCTTCACTGCTTATGTTTTGGTTTTCACAACACTGATACTCAGATCGTGGAAAAAAAGAAGAACACTTAGAACTACATAGATTTTTTGTGTTTCCCACCACACTGTGTCAAATTTATATGAAATAATAGTGTATCATCAAACTATTCACTTACAGATATAGTATTTTAATAAAATGCAGTAATAAATAATAAAGGAAATTACAAGTACTAGCACAAGGGCATTATAAAAGAAGAAAATACTTTGAATCTATTGGAACATAACCCAGAGTTATATGCTAAAGTCAAAGCTTAAGTGTGGTTCATATTTTTAAGCTATAGCAGAGGTCCAGTCAGGCAGTGTATTATAGAAAGAGCCCCACACAGAATGCCAGTTCATTCCAGGAACCGCATGGTTTTGTCCGGTCTTTGAAAAATCACTCAAAGAGAAAAAATAAAAGGAGATGAAATATATGTTGAAATCATGCTTTTATGAAATGCCATGATAAACTTCCTTTGAAAATATATATAGATAGTATTAATATTGTTTAGTTTGAGTCCCCACCGAATTAAAAATGAACCTCAGCAGTATGATCCTTGTTCTATAAACCTTAGAATCTGCTTAGTTAAAAACTCCTCATTAAATTCACTGCCTAAAACTATTTGTCAGTGAACTGGTTTTGCTTGTTTGCCAAAATTCCAGTCTCAGAAATCTGTATCATTTTCTGCTAAGTAAAGACTATTCAGGTTAGTGTTTTTAATGATGGTTATAACTTCTTGTGAAGTTCTTCAAATGTCAGAATTAATTTTTTTTATCAGTATATAAAATTAAAGCAATAAAATATACTGAAGATTTCTTTTTCACCACTCTAAGAACTCATGTAGAAAATAACTGCTTCTGCTGATCCATTGCTTCCTAGCAGAGAATAATGTGATATTTATATAGGACAGCCAGCAGTGAGCTCATTTATCAGAGAAGAAAAGTCTTAGTTTAGTTAGCACTGCTGAGCTTTGTCTACAATGAAAACTTCACCAGCGCTGACAGTGTTTGTGAGAAGCGTATGTAATAGAAATGGTGCTAAAAATAGTTCAGCTGCCAAAAAAAAGATGGAGTAAAATACATTGCACACACATCTAAAATTCCTTCTTGACATCCAAAGCAGGCAAATTTTAGTTCACAGGATCAATATATGGAGATGTGGTCCACATCTTGAAGACTTTTTGAAGACTTACGGCTATTTTTAAAATACTGTATAAAATTTTGCAAAGAAATTGTTCTTACAGCTTTCTTGACCACTAAATAAGGTTTAATGAAAAATTATAGTCTGCCTGTTTTTTTAAAAAAGAATGGGGGACAAATCTTCATTTTATCTGTTTCCTTTTGCAGATTCTGACTGAATTTTCTTACAAAATAATATCTTTTACAGAAGTTTTTTAAAACAGAAGAATGACTCGGCTTTCACATTTGCTTTTCTACTGGTCTTACACCTGTAAAACCTCTGAAGAAAGAAATCTATCCCATGTAATTGGTACTTACTTTCTTTTTACTGAAAATGAAAAGCCCTTTAGACATTGAAGAAGTAATACTGTAATATTTGCCCTAATATTCACTGAATAGAAGGATTTGAAATTTTTTCTTTCTCACCAGGTATGTAAGTGCAAGGAGTTTTTGATTCATTTGCATCTTGCTTACATTCACTCTTAGGAAAAAAAACTCACAAAAACTCCAAACCAAACCAAAAAAGCCATGGTCAAATCACAATAAAAGTCTGGGCTCAGTAAGGCTGAATACTCCAAAGCTGAAGGGCACAGCTGTGATGCATGGTCTGTCACCTGTGTTGCTGTCTCTGATGGCTGAGGAGCATCACAGCAGCTTGAAAAGTACTGCAGCCCTAAGCCCTGGTCACACTGACTATAACCTGTGTCATCATCTGCGTGGGAAAGGGATGGAGGTGAAAGCATTGCCACACCTGACATTAAGAACTGAATCCATTTAACAAACATTTTTTCTCAAATCATCATTTCTGAACAAAATTGTTTTCTGGCTGGTAAGAAACTTGCACTTTTTTCCATCAATCCTGTACTTCCAGTTGGCTTCCTTGAAATACACGTGCAGATGATTATGTACAATTCTTTTATAACCTTGGGTCTTAATCTGCCGTTGTTCATTTTGAAAGCTGAATTCACTGAAAAAAATTTGGTAAACCAATGACTCATGTATTATTTAGAATTCAAATGGTAAAAATTTGATCCTGGATTTAATGTATGCTATATTAAAGTGATTCTAAAAAGCTTTTATCATTTTCCTGTGATTCTAAGCAGAACTCTGCTTACTTGCTTTTTGCAATTTTACTTGTTTTTTAGGCTTCCTGTGGGTTCCCTCATTTTCAGTAATGCTGTTAACATAACATTAACCAGTTCTGTGGTTCCATTTTCTTCTTCCTTTTTTTCTTTTCATTTCTATTTTTTTTTTCTATTCCACTCCAAGTAAAACAACTTCTGTATGAATATGTATGCCAGGTTTGAAACAAAGATCAAGTGCTTTATCCACCAGTACTTCAGAAGAACTTTGCTTTATGGAGCCCTTACTTTCTCCTCTCTTAACATTTTGAAGTCATCGGATTTAAGACTCCTTTGAGAATCAGTGGTGCAGTCTGGAGAGAGAACAAGAATGTAGAAGTGAGGGTGGTGTGGAACACTTCTCTTTTGCAGAGGGGTGAGACCACGACATTGGCTAGTCTAGTGCTAAGAGATTATTGATGTAGAAATGGTGTTAGAGGCGTGAGATGCCAATCAGAAAGTGAGTGAACCTCCGAAAAATATGGAACAGATAACAGGCAAAAAAAGCCTTTCAGGAGGGTGACTGCACAGTGATCAGAATCACAGCTGAGAATACAGGGAGAGTTTCTCAAATGAGGGATGATGTTTGACTGCTTAGTAAAGGCCTGAGGCAGTCAGCCCCAGGTGCCTAATGGAAACATTTTTTCTATGTAGAGTTATGCCTTTCACATGTTTTTAACAGAAGTCTGCTGAGCCTTTCAATCCATGAAACAAAAGTTTTTCACATATTGATGATTTTCCTAGGCTTTCTGTCCTTGCAGTAGTGTATCTAACAGGAGGAGGTATATGTCTTGACTGTAAGGTGAAAGAAATAAAAGTCCTGTGGGTTTGAAATTCACTACTTAGGCAATAACTGATCAATTGACCAATCGATATTCTCATCACATAAAAGGAAGATGCACAGTTAAAAAAGTAACAAGTCAGAAAAGAAATCTAATTTCAATCACTTCAGTCCACTCATCTAGTTGAAGGGGACTTTTTCTCTACCTTAGCAAAATGCAGAGGTTGTTTCTTAGTTCTTCCAAGGGAAAGACATCTTCAAGTAGGAGGACATGCTCTAGAAAAGAGAAAAACAGTATGATGGCTCAAAGCTGAAATTAAGAGTCAATTTTTTTCCCGACTTGAAGTTAAGAGGAAGAAAAATTTTACTTTATTGTTTTCTATATCTGAATTTTAAGAAATAAAGACCAGGGGGTTGGAACAAAAAGGGAAGCAAACTACTAAGAAGTTGGGGTAAATCACAGCTACATTATATCTCCATTTACCACCACCTTATTTCTGTATGTAAGGTCATTTTTATTTAAAATTCAGCTAGGTAATGTTCAGAATTGTTTCAGTTTTTATTCTCTAATTGTGTTTTGCAGTGAGTAACACTTGCCATTATCAAAATACAGCTGCATGTTTATGATATACATTCATGTTGTTGGAAAGGGATGAAAAGTTCATCTAATAAGAAGTGAACATTTACTTTGGTTCTTTCATTTTATTTGCCAGAAACACTACTATGGTCTGTAGCTATTAAATACAAATTCTACTTTCCACTTCATCTTACTTATATATAATGTATTCTTAAGACAGTGTAATTATATTAAGGGAGTGATGAATCATGAAGTAGAACAGGAAAACTGTGTATTGACTTGTCTTCATTTTCTGCCAATTTCCTAAACTAAATTAAAGTGCCTCAGTTTGGAGGTTTGGAGGTTTTTATCTTATTTCTAGTATATTGATCAAACATTTCATTGATTTATTTTATTGAGCCTATAAAACAAACATAATTGCCTTTGGTCCCTGTCTACATTCTACTTATACCTCTTAGTCTAAGTGCCTAAATGGATGACAGATGCAATTGTGGGAAAGCTTGAGACTATAAACAGCAGGTACTCAGCTGCTCATGACCAAAATGCAGTACCTCTGAAATTTTCATCCTCTGTACTCTTATACATATGACTCATGCTTAATTTGTGTGGTGATTTTAATTTTATGAGGAAGAGATAGATGCATAAAAGTATTTATGCATTTCCTGTCATGCTTCATGTAGACACATGATTAAAACCTTATAATCAAGAAATAATTTTTCACCTTCATAGAGTGCTTGTCCTGCTACTCAGGACCTATTTTTAATTAAAAATCTGAGCTCTGGTATACATGCAAATATCACTATGTTAACAATAATCGCCATGAAAACATGAAAGACTCACCCACTCTCTTGATAAAGCAACAGAGAAGGAAAGCAGTGAGATATCTTACACCTTTCTTAGATTCACAAAATGAATTGTAATAGACACAGTATAACATGAGGTTTTCACAAGGTTAGCCCTCCCTGAGTGATTTGCTGTCTGAAGATGAAGGATGCTGTAAGGCAGAACTAGGACTTTATCTTACTATTCAACAGGAAAACATTAATATTTTACAGTGCATAATGGAAATCTGATACAATGCTTCATTAAGAGCAGTTGAGAACTAAAAAATACAGAATTTTTACTTTTTGAAATGTGATAAAATATGGTAAAATGACACAAAATGCAGTATAAGAGTATAACCAAATTCTTCATTACCTGTGCTCCGCCTCATATTGGAACCTTTTGTTTCAGTGGTGGAGAGCGAGTAAGAAGTTCTTTCTAGTTCCTATTGTTAGACTGATTAATACAGGAAAGCCAAGCTAATATTGCAAGAGTATTGAACTTTATATGAAGAATCAAGGTCTCCACAATTCGGACTTTTCTGATGATCAGAACTCACTGCACCAACACTCTGGGATCTGTAAAGCAGAATCTCTGCCTAAACTTTAAAACCACAAGTAAGTGTAGCTTTGTGTCAGTCCAGACACAATTTTTTGGTCATTCATCCTTTATTAATACATATGGTTATTTATTTATATTCCTTTATAGGTATACCTTGTTATGGTATACCTTGTTGATGTTTCATTCTGGAGAATGTGATTTTACAAAATATATCGTTGTGTATCCAGCCATTACATGTGGAGAATATACTTGACTTGCACAGGGTGCAAGTAACTGTGTGGCTTTTTTTACTTAGGAGGCAAGCTAAGTAGAGATGAAGTCAGCCGTAACTGTATTACATGCCAATTCTTCTCATTCCAAACTAAGTGCCATTGGAATCTTTTTGGTGTCCATTGCAGCCACACTACACACATATGCAGAACATGTGCCTGAAAGCTTTGTCATTGCCTCTCTCTGAATGTCTCTCTCAGAATGCTGAAATAATTGTACAATTGAACAAATGAGCAGGTATGAATTACCTGAGAAATATTAGAAAGTAGTAGCAATAAACACAGCATAGGGAAAAGTCTCTTACTTTTATTTCTATTGATTATAACAGCATGGTGAATATTCATATTTATAAATATATGGGTTGGTCCAGGCAGCCCAGAAAACATGCAGTTTTCTATATGATTATTTTCCTGCACGAGATCATGTTGGCAGATATTGATACTTAACTTCTCTGTCTTAAGACCTTCCTTCTTTTATTTCCAAGTGCAAAGATGAGGGTTCTTGCTCGTTCTCATTTCAAAAATGTTCTTCATTTAGCAAAACAGATGTTCAATTCAAATAGGCTTCAGGTAATATGGACATCTCTGCCTTTCCTTAGTGAATCCATCATAACCAAATTACATATGCATAAATGCAGCCTAAGTCCTTGAAGGACATACTAATTGGCTGTGTCACTTCAGATTCACTCTTTGGAATAAATATGCCCCTGTGGCTGTTTGAAGCATTTAAATTCACAGATTCTATTTGAAAATAGTGATTTGATATATATTAGCTATATATTGTTACATACACAGAAAGAAAAAGGGACAGGAAGATAGTTATTCACTAAGGTGTAAAATAAGTTGACTTATTGCACAATCATATATCCTTTTTACATAAGTACAAGATGAGACTGATCAATCATCTCTGCTACTCCTAATTTATTCACAGTGATATAGCTTAGCTAACTGGATTTTTCCTGTTCATAATGAAGTGACAGAAAATATTTCTAGCTACAGTAATTCACTAACTCATGAATACAACCATCATAGGTAATGAAAGATTTTGATTTCTGTCAGTGTAGGTAGATGAAATATTTCTAAAATATGGTATACAGTAGCATAACTTGAGATAAAACAAGTTCAATGGAATGTCTGCTATAGAGGAAACCTATAAGGAGATCCATCAACTTCAGAAAAACTTTAAAAGAGTTGTAGCATTTTTATTAGGTGATCTTACACCAAGTTTTATTAAAATAGGCAAACTATGTAGTATCAGGTTGGATGACTTAACACAGCAAAGAGATACTAAGTTATTCATAGCTGCTCAAATTTCATGACAGTGTCTGTCTAATTAATCAGACATGCCACTTTAAGTTCCAATTTTTGTGCTGTTTTTTGCAGTGTAAAAACAAGAAAACGGTAGTGACAAACTTCTCTCTCAGAGCTGGTATTAACTGTGATACTGTCAAAATCAGGAAGCTCTCCCTTCGTGTGAATGCAAAGCAGTGAAAACCTACATGGATTAAACCAAAACATAGTAGTGCTAGCAATTATTGCAGAGGACATTTGGGATCATCATGCAATCACTATTTCTTTCCTTTTCTTTCCTTTATCTAATAGGCAACATTCAAACTTACCTAGCTAGAAGTTTTGGTCCTTTTGTTTTAATATAAGGAACTTTAGAAACAAACACCTACATTTCCACCAGGTTCTAAGGAAATGAGACTGACAACTAAAAGTACTTCAAATCTAGGAAATCACCAGTAGGCTGGAGTGATAGATTCACCAGAAATAAAGTTGTGTTTTGCGTTGGAAACTGGTATGTGTGAACAGGGAATGTAGCAATCGCGGAGTCATAATGTTTGATTATAAATTACATTTGAGGGCTCATTAAGGCACAAGAGCATGCATTTCATTACAAAAACACAAGGATTTAATACAGGTAAAAAGTCATTATGGCACTCAAGGGCAAAATAAACTGTAAGCAATGCAGCATGCCTTTATAACAGTAAAGTAATTCTGCTTTAAGCCTTACCCCAATAAAGAGGCCCTAATTCCAGACAACTCTCCAAATAACTGAGAAATAGAAACACATTATTTACTGATTGGCATTTCTCCCATTTGTTGCTTTGCCTGTATTCAAATTTTATTTAAGGGTCTTTTTTTATTGAAATCTTGCCTGAGAAGAATTTGACAATACTGCTAATACTTATATTATAAAAGTCACATAAATACTAAAAATGTGGCTGAAGCACAGTCCTGATCCACCTTCCTCTCAAAATGAGAAAGTTCTTCATACCACTGTTATAAAGCAAATTACACAATTAGATTACAAATGCATATCTAAGCAGCACTTTGGCATTTTGTTCCTTTTGTACAGTGTAAGAGTTAAAAGCATCTTTTAAGAACAAACACATCTTTCCACTTCCAAAAAAGTTACTTACAGCATTCCTCTCATGTTCTCAGGGAAATTACACTGATGACTCCATTATGCAGATCTTTCTAAGTTAGTCTGAAAACCTGCATAGCTGCGGGACTGTGGTGCTCTGTGGTGCTTTTCCAAAAGGCTAATTATCTAGTGTCAAGCACATTGCTAGTAGAGTGGTGCTAACTACCTTCCTTTCCTCTATTTGTTCAACTAATTAACTTGATTAGGTTCAACTTATGTTTATTGCTTTTCACCTGTTCTTAACTTGAAACTTGCCGCTGCTCTTGTTCAGTTTTAATGAAGAAACTTACCTATTTTTTCCAAAGATATTAGTTCTGTCATTTAAACATGTTAGCCCTCTGAGAGATGGCAGGGAGGCCAAGACTAAGTGCGCAAAACAGCCTCAGTACAGCTGCAAGAATATTCATAGACCACGCCCTCTTGGTGCACATTTGTGGGCATGTGAGAGAGAAGGGTCTAATGGGGAGCTTTCAATGTGGCTTGGCTAAGGGTAAAACACTTTCCAGCTTGGGCCAGAGAGCAGGAGAAATATTAACACCTTGGAGGTTCTCACAGAGACAGCAGGGCTAGAACGCTCACTCAGCAAAGGAGGTAGGGGGACTGGTTCTGTGAGAGCAGATTTAGCTTCACAGCATCTGACTGCACCCCAGTAGAGAGTGAAGGGGGATCACAGGGGATCACAGGGATGGGGATGTTCTCTTCACAGTGATTTCTGGTGGAAGAATGAAAGACATTGCCAAAACAGAAGTTTTAAGGTTTAAAACTTTCCCCCACAAGGAAAACCAGGCATCAGTGCAGGGCACAGGGAGGTGATGGTGGCTTTCTCCTTGGAGGATTTCCAAACTCCTTGCAATAAATTCCTAAGAAACCCAGTCAGACCCCATGTCTGAGCCTGTTTGTCGCAGGGGTTAGGACTAGAACCTTCTGAGGTCTCTGCTGGTTTGATGTTTTATGTAACTACTTTGATCCCTGCCATGGTATTTCACCACTATGTTCACCCGGCTTACTCATTTTTAACCAAAGATCAGCTGCTGTAAATCACATACATATTGAAGACCTGTCTTCAACAAAATGAAGCAATAGAAATTCTGCTAACTAAGGTGTTAGTCCTAGCAGTGGATTTTCTCTGCTTTTTATGGACTTTTATTTTAGGTAATATTTAAATGCCTTAGACAGAGAAGTCCTACACAAATGCAAAAGAACTTTTATTTTTATTGTAGTATAGAAAAGCCTTAGTAAGTGTAGAGATTGCAAGCTTTGTGCTTTAAATTCTTTACCCACCATTTAGATTCAATTTTTGCCTCTTGTGAATGATTCTTCCAGTATCAAGGGATACCTCTGTCATCACAATATTTTCAATAACATCCACAAATCCTCTGAAAGTCAAGCTTCCACAAAGAGAACTATTCTGCAGAGAAAACATCATAGTTGAAATATTGTACTATATTTCAACTATGAAATATGACACTTGCAAACAAATGCAATCATTGAATATAGTATAATATAAAAACTGAGTGATATATCACCTCAGGCATGGCAATAGTTCTAGGAGTAACATGCCTGTGATCATTTCCTGCTATTAAGAAATGAACATTCCCTCCCATGCAAAGTAGAAAAACATTTCCTATTGAAGGGCAAGTGTCCACATCAGCCACTGACACATAATCTTTTGCAATAGTGGATGAAGTGAGTGCACTAGAGTAAATATGTCCTCACTTTTACTTTTGAAATTTTACCACTTTCAAGGGTTATACATGGATATAATTGTCCATGGTTAAATAGAAATGTCCAAGGGTAGTAATCATAGAAAGTACTCTAGTTTTGAGATTTGCATCATCAATTTATGGGTATTTGAAAATATTAGAAATACTGCTTGAATAATTTAAATCAAATATGATGAAATCTACAGGGCAGAATTATGCTGCACTGCATATATGCCCATTCTTAGCCAAGGCCACATGCTCAACACACAATTATACAAGGCAAATAGTGTGTGTGAGCAAACAAGAAGAAATATGGACCTCGATCTGTAATGGTCAACAGCCTTTCAAGCAGCTGAATAGGACCATAGACATATTTAAGATCCTGATGTGACTTAATAGATGGGTAGCATTCAGCTGTCTTTGAAGCTGTTTTCTTTCAATGCATCTACAGTTTCAAAGAGACGTTCTTCTCCAGCTGCGTGGTGAAGTTTTAGACAAGCCTGTTAACCTATACTCTTCTAATTGACCTGGAATGGATAGAGTTCCACAGTTTTTATATGGTGTGCATTTAAGCTGACCAGTATTCAAAGCTCATAGTTGGGTCTCCAAACAAAAGTTTTGTACGTACCATTATTGTAGATTGTCCAGTATCTGCACTGATGTCTTCCTCACTAGTTGTCATAATTTCATATAATTTCCTCTTTTTAAAATTTAGTTTGGATTCATATCTTTACTACCTCTGTAATCTCATTAGCATACACTAAAGATGTTGTTAAAATTTATGTCCTTAGAATACAGTATCTTTGCTTTCATTTTTTAATTTAATGCTTGAAAAGGCTTTGTGGATCCTATGTAAGAGATGTGTATCTGGACCATAAATTAGAACACTATGGTTGGAAACACGGCTACAAAAGCCATCTCTTGATCACTAATTTCTCTTATGCGGTCTTCATGTCTGCTCCATTCTCTGACTCTGCCATTGTCTCATTATTTGCTGCTGAACAGAAATAATCTCATTTCCTAGAACTGACTTGTAGAGAACTGTCACAACACAAATCACTTGATCACTGGCTCAACAACCTGAGTCATGTCAGAAAGTCACTGCCCTGCCAAATCTATTTTAGAAACCCCTGAGGAGCTGACATAATGAATCAGTTCTCCCTGGTAAGGCTTGCCGCAGGGCTTTTTTAGGTTTTTGGGTTTGGGTTTGTTTTTTAGTGGTTTGGGCATTTGTTTTCTTTTGGGTTGGTTTGGGGTTTTTTGTTTAGTTGATTGGTTTGTTGGGGAGATTTTGTGTTTATTTTTGGGTTTTATTTGGTTTTGTCTAAATGTTAAGAATATGTCTGTTTTTCGCTTTCTGCTTCTTTAGTGGCAATGTTGCTAAAAACAAATGGGATGTGTGCATAAAGCATGCACAGCACTGCTAGTTCACTTCAGGAACTGTAAAGTTGCCACTTGACCAACAGGAATGTCAGCACCGATGAACATAATGTCACACAGTGATTACAGTTGCTGTGATCTCTCTGCACTTACTTGGCTTTGCCTATTCCTTTGGTTTTTACCTGCTTGACATGAAAGTCTTTTTAACTCATAAGAAGAGAAGGTTCAAATAAATTGATTTTAAGAGTCTATCCAAAATTGACAAAATACCTGAAGAAAATAGAAAAAGAAATGAAAATAATTCTTGTGTTGTTTATATATCATTACTGATTTACATTATTATGTCTTCAGAGATGCAGATGAATTATTAATAATTTGTCATATCATCAGTTGTTAGGGTGTCATCTGTCATCAGAATTCTCAGACTCCAGTTTCTGTATGCTTTTGCTTTTGCCAAAGTCAATTGATGCAGCAGGGTCAATATGATGACTTAGATGTCACTAGTCTTGTGCAGGAAACATGGAGAGGATTATTAGCTATGGAAATCTGTAAGAGAGGATTAAGACGTAATTCTGAAGCTAAAAGACAGTTACATAGATATAGTAAAAAGTTTTTGACTAGTATATCTGTTTAGAAGAATATTTCAGCAAGATGCAGGAGGAAATTCTTGAGATTGGTGTGAAACCAGTCTTCCAAGCTTATTTAAAAAATGTAAAGGCACTAATCTAGGATAGCCCATCTTTATGATTCCATTTATTCGTTGACAAAAATGCCCCATTTCAAATCCCTCTTTATGATACTTTCACAAACCAGCTAAGTACCATTGTTTTGTAAGAATGCCTTTTGTCCCTTATTGAAGTTGACAACCTCTGTATTAATGATTAAGTAACTACTAGAATGAAATTCATGAGGGAAGACTCTTAAACCATTTTAATAGCTTTCTGAATATCTGTTGGACTTCTTGCCTGCTAAATTAGTTCTGTGCTTGAACAAGGATTTCTTTAAACTTTTATTTGGAGTTCCATTTTCCCTTCAACATCTTCCAAGTCGAGGAGTGCATTTGGTTTTGACTATAAGCTTTTGGATTAAAAACAATCCCTGACCACACCTATGCAGAAGCATCTCTGTATTCCTCTGTATTCCTAATAGGCCTAGAAACATGATGGGTATATTTAAAAGTGTAAACAATACAGCTAAGTACGTGTGTTCCTGAAACATCTTTGTTCTGCCTCCCAGTCCCATTAAACTTGTTTTAAGACTCTAGGCTATAAGAATTTTATACCTTCTTTCAGTTTGAGGTGTGGAGGGAGCCATTCACCTCTGGACTTGTAGTTTTAGTGAAGATTAAGTTTTACTGGTGTTTCCACTAAAATTACACAGCTTTAGCTGCAATTTGCCATCTGCAATTTGATTAATCGTCTCCAAACTAATGAAGTGTAATTTGTAAATTAACTGTTTGTTTCTCTGAAAGGATCACTCCACTCATCTAACTGTCAAGTCTCCGCCAAATGGATGCTTTGTTAATCATGACTGTCAGAGTCTAGCCTTTCTGAATTAGGTTGACTTTCTGGAGTTATCCCTTGGCTTGACTCTTTGACAAAAACTAGGGAGGGCAGGAAAGACATCTGTTTCTGGTTTTCGTCAAAGCCACAGAAAAGCAGAGGTGCAGGCTTCTTTATGCTTTCCATCTTTGTTTTGGCAGTGTTAAATAGGTCTTCAGGATCGGATCTTCTTACATAAGATTTTCCTGTTACACATTCATGATGATATGGCATGCCCGAGATAAAAAAAAAAGAACAATTTCTTTACGATTATAATAAAGATCAAATACAGCTCAGTATATTTTACATAGTAACAATAAGATGATATAGAACCCTAGGACTGGTTGGCCTTGAAGAGCTTTAAATTATCCTTTCTCGAGTAATTTCTTTCTAATGTTTCCCCTGGTAGTGCCTTCTGATTCCAGAAATGTGTTTTTAATGGTTCTTTCAGCTTTCAGGTAATATATCCTCATTCTTCTCAGAATATATTCTTCTCACGGTCTGATGCATCTCTGTTTCTGTTTGTGTAGGTGTGCACGTTTGCTTGTGTGTGTGGTTTTGTGGTTTGGGTTTGCAAAAGGGATGGAGCTGTTGGGGTTTTTTGTACTTAAGAGCAGCAGTAGCAGCTAATCTTGTTCTGAGTCCTTTATACTTCTGATAATAAAGTTCATCTGGTTTATACTGTTCCACTAGCATTTATCTAAAGGGTTGGGCTGAGCTAACAGTTGAGCTTTGTGAAACTGCAGATGCATTCGTAATGCATAATTCAGAATGGCAAAACTAATAGTCGGATCAGATTACTTATATAAATTCCTTATTTCTTATTTTTCTCATGCTTCTAAACTTTGACAATGAATTGCTTTTCTGCAAGCTGTTATTTGCATTCTGATTTGTTACAGTGTGTACAAACTCCAAAGCAGCATTGTGCACCTTTCTGAATTCGAGTGAATAAGCAAGTTTGTCAAATGGGGTTCGGGATTTGTAGTGACTTATAAGAATTACAAGTAGATTATTATTATTACCAATTCTGGTGTTTTGGGATAGGCCATTTTACTCACAGACAATGGTATCTTTGAGGACAGAAATAGCAAGTCAATAAGGAAAAATAATGCAAAGACAGCTGAGATGCCAGTATTTGAAATTTTGGGCATGTATATTTTTAACATTTATTATGTATATCTTTAACATTCACTGCTAGCCAAAAGCCAGAAAAAAGGACAAAAAGTAGTGTGTCAGAAAACAGATCTTACTAATATATTTTCTCTTTTCTTCTTTAGTAAATTGAAATTACACTTGTTTTCTTGTGTAATAATTTGGAAGAATCTAAATTAATTCTTTATTTGACAGTTTTGTTTTTCAATTAGCATATTAATTGCTCACTAATCAGTGAGAGTATTCTCATTTATACCCTTCAAATCCATATTTTTCTTATGCTGTTCTTCTTTATGTTCAGAGAGCTTTTCTGTCATTTTGGAGCAGTTTGCAGTCTGTGGCAGTTTTCCCACTTTGCCTCTACGATGGTAACTATGGACTTAATGTTCCAGTAGAGCCAAACCAGCTTTCCTGATGATCATCCCACTCTAAGGTTGTCTCTCTTCTGCCAGCCTTATATCTCACACCTAAAGTTCTGCTAACATCAAGGTGTCTTAAGAATTGCCTTTGTATTGATAGAAATACAATAACTTCTTCAAGAGCCAAGAGTTGCTCTGGCCCAGGATAGATAAAGGCACCGTATGAATTGGTAACCACTGGTTTTTTCCTTCCCCTAACCTCCAGTTATGTCTGGTATGCAAGGGAATGAGGTAAGTTATCTCCCTTGTCCTCCTTTAACTTACCATGGCATAGCTTATTTCCTTCTTGTGCTCAAGGGTAGCTACTCTTAAGAAACAAGGCTCCACCTTTACCCACTTCTGAGTTTAGACTGTCTCCAGCCACCTCCATCTGTCACAGGACATTAGGCAGGCATTCCGGCTCTACTGTCATCTCCAAAAATTAAGTAGCATTTGTGAACAAAGTTAGAAAACATTTGTAACTGGGATGGGCAAAAATTATTAAATAAGAGCTGTGATATTAGCATGGATAGCTAAGATTTATAAAAATCTCAATTCGGCACTATTTTGCTAGGTTGAAATCACATCTAGGAGCTAGTTGATGAGTGCAAGGATTTTCACAAGAGAACATTTACTGCAAATGAAGGAATAAGTGTGTTGGCAATTAGAGACTTTGGGGGAATGTAAAAGATCAGCCCCTGAAATTAAATTTAGATGTGACTGTTCTATTTTCTGTGATTGATCAGGCTTGTGCAATGCCTCAGCTTTTCATTAATGTCAGTGGCTAGAGTCATGTGCTCTTCCACTTCAGCAGAGGGAAGGCCACTTGAATTCTGCTTTCATTCTCCTTTTCTTATTTCCCTGGGGTTCAAGGGTCAGCAATCAAAGTACACATCAACCAACCAAAACTGAAACTTTTTCTGCCTCACTAAACAGACTCTGAAAAAGACCTGTTTGTATGGATCATGTCTATTGTTATTTGCCATTGCTATTTATCTTACAAATAGAAGAGAATACATCACCTGCATTAGTCCAGCAATCCTGTATTAAATTATTTCTTATGTCTGGGCACACAAGTACTTGTATTTTGTATTTATCCTATAACAAGATATGATTTCCATTGTGAATGTATCATTCTAACATATATAAATACTCTTTAGAGAGACTGAAAGAGCCAGCTTAGTTCAAGGGTGATCTTCATTTATGAAATAGACTGTGAGTCATTTGTTTCCCCATAAGCAAAAGGATTATCATCCTTACTGGACCATTGAAGACCTCTCAGAATGTATAGCTAGAATTTATCTTGGGTTTTATGAAAACTTTTATCATGACAGTAACTTAAAAATAAAACAAGCAAAAAACCAACAAAAACAAAAACAAAAACAAAAACAACCCCCAAAAATTAAAAAGCTGTAACAAAAATAACAAGGAAAAAGTAGAACTTCATTGATAAGTGAGGAAATATCCTTAAAGAAGTTTATGGAAGTCAATTTTTCTCTTATCTAAAGTACTTGAAATGTAAATAATATATGACTACCTTTAAGGTCATGTCCAACCTAAACCATTCTATGATTCTGTGACTTTTTCTGACACAACATGGAATCATCTTCCAAGGGAATTTGTCCTATAATACACTGTTAAGAGAAGAACGACTTATTTAGGCACCACATGATATGTGGTTGAGTGAAACTGAACAAAGGGAAATGACATATTATGAGCAACAGAAAGGGAACGTAAGAAGTGGTACATCCATCTAACCTTTCTCGTGTTTTTTTCTAGACCAGCTCTCTTCAGCAACTGCTTCTTGTTCTATGTTATTCTTCAAGGTACTAATGAAAGCTGGCAGATGTCCTGCTAGCTACCTGAGTCTTTGGTTACCCAGTTAGACAGTGTTGATGAAACCAGCAGCTATTAACACAGAGGCATACATTTTCACCTTCATGGTGTGTTTGGGCTCTGCCCAACAATCTTTAAAAAATAATCCCCAACACCAATTATCAGCTGAATGTTTTAGTTTATTTATATTCATACACACACAGGCACACAAGTTTGACAGACTTTTTTTTTCTAATTTTTATTTTTACTTAGCAAAATGTAAGTAGACGGTTCAGTATGCACTTGTATAAAAGCTGTAATTTGTAGATGGTTGGGTTAAAGATGGATTAAAAGAGAGAACCCTGGCAAACTGCATGTGTATGGAGTAGTTTCTTTTTTCTCTCACTGCTGTGGTTGATGTTTTATTCAGATGATCTCTAAAGACACTCAGTTAATTAGCTCAAGGAAACAACCCAAAAATTTCAGTTAGGTCAGGTAATGAGTTCTGTAGTTTCAGTTGGCTTCCCTGGGTGATTTAACAGAACAGCATTATGTTTTCTCTTGGCCTTGGAAATCCTCAGGCTTAACTCCCAAACTTTCACTTGAGCACTCACAATATCTGCTATCTAAGTGATAAATTAAAAATGACAGAGGATGAGAAATGGAGAATAAATTGGCTGTTCCGAGTTCAGCACTAAAGGACAGTAGCTCAGATGATTCACCTTCAAGGACCAAAGGCAGAAATAGACTTTGAAAGCAGAGTGTACTCCCTGAAGGTATCTACCAGCCAGTATGAATTTAAGGGTTATACCATCCCAGGCTTGATTTCCACTGAACCATGAGGGTCAGTGCCAAGCAGTTGGAAAGGGACTCCTGCCAGCAGGGGCCCATCAGGCAGCTGGCAGAGGTGGAGTAGGGCAGGCAAAAGCACTGCTTGGGTCATTATGGACACACAGCGCGCAGACATATGTCAGTGCTGCCAGTTAAACCATGGATGTTGCACTGTAACTAAAAAGAAATTAACCGTTTTTGCAACAATGAGGCAACAAAGGGTTCCTTAGTTTCTTTTTTTTGGTGCATATTACATGTAAAAAATGCAAAAAAAGGAAATATGATTAGCCTATGTTCATATCATTAATTCAGTTTTTTGCACTGTTTTAAATACCAAAGAAATTTTTTCTATTCACTCCTTTTGCTGATTAGTAAAAAATCTCATATACTCTACTGCTGCAGCTGTTTATGGTGGTTTTATTTTTACTTTTTTTCTGGACTGAAGGGCTTGTCTCCTTTTTCTGATATTGAAAATTACTTAATGTCTCAGTTTGAATATGGCATAATTTCCCATCTCTCTAGAGAGTGTGAAAGCAAAAATATTGAAACAAAACAATGTCTTCATTAATTTGTTTGGAAAAATGCAGGAATAAAGTAGTTTATTTTTCCTGTAAGCATGAATAGAGAAAAGGTTATGACCAAAAATGGAATGTTCAGAGAGAGAATATATTTTGCAGCAATAATATATTTTGCAGAGTGGAACTTTTATATTGCTCTCCAGTCAGGACATGCATTATTTATTTAGTCATATGAAATTTATCTCAGAAATAAATAAATTGGAAATTGGATTTCCCAGACTACAGACAGTATCATTATCATAAATGGCATTAGTTTCACTGTGACCATTTCAAATTTTTCTTCATTTTTTTCTTCTTTTTTTGTGGTTTTGGTTTTTTGTTTGTTGGGGGGGTTAGGGGCTGTTTGTTTGTTTGTTTGTTAGAGTTTGGTTTTTTTTTGGGGGGGAGGGGGTTGGGTCATTTTATGTGAAACAAAAGAGAAATACACATGTGAGGATGTGTAATTGTTGCCTGTCAGGGCAGTATTATTATAAATACCCTGAAGAATGCCAGACTACTGTGTTAGCTAAAAGATATGTTGATATGACGCTAGATGCAGACTAGCAGTACAGGAATGATGCTCAACACAGATTCATTCATTCACATCTAGTTGCATTTCCAGCGTACAACTGTACTCTGAAATGCAACGTCACTTGCTGTACTAAAGGTATTTTTGTTATGTTAGATAGCTCTGTACAACACAGGAAAGGTAGTACTTCAGATCTCTGCTGGATTTCCCAAAATCAGTTTCTTTGGCCTTTCCCAGTTCATAGGAACTCCCACACTTAGTCAGCAGCGTGCTCTGCCCAGACAGGAATGCTGTCTGTGTCCTGGGGTGCATCAAAACTGGGCAAGGGAAGGGATTTTCTCACTCTGCTCTGCACTGGGGCAGCCTCACCTTGAGACCTGTGAGCAGTTTTGGGGTCAACAATTTAAGGATATTAAGCTGTTAAAGTGCATTCAAGAAAGGGCAATGAAGATGATGAAGGGCCCTGAGAGCAAGTCATATGAGGAGCAGCTGAGGTCACTTGGTCTGTTCAGCCTGGAGGAGACTTAGGGGAAACCTCACTGCAGTTACAAAGTCCTCATGAGAGGACGAGGAGGGGCAGGCGCTGATCTCTTCCTAGTGGTGACAGTGACAGGACCCGAGGGAATGGTCTGAAGTCGTGTCAGGGGAGGTTTAGGTTGGATATCAGGTAAAGAGACTTCCCCTAGAGGGTGGTTGGGCACTGGAAGAGTCTCCCCAGGGAAGTGGTCGCAGCACCAAGCCTGAGTTCAAGAAGTTTTTGGGCAATATTCTCAGACATATGGTGTGACTCTTCAGGCTGTCCTGTTTAGAAACAGGAATTGGACTCTGATGATCCTAATGGGTCCCTTCCAACTCAGGATATTCTACTTTTTATGATTCCATGGAATGCACGGCGGAAACATCTATGAATGAAAAGCCATAGTTGGGACTGACCATAACCACCACTATCTGTCTCCCTGCACTGCTGGGACAAGACATAGAGACTGTGAGGGACGGAGAGATGGGGGAAAAGTGGTTTTAAGATTCATTTTACTTCTCATTGTCCCGCCCTGATTTTGTTGGTAATAAATTTGGTTAATATTTCCAAGCTGAGTCTGTGTTGCCAGTGATGGTAATCGGTAAGTGATCTCTCCTGGTCCTTATCTCAAACCACAGCCATTTTGCTATTTTCTGTCTCTTATCCAATTGTGAAAGGGAATGATAGAGTGGCTTTAGCAGATACCTGGCATCCACCTATGTTGAAATCACCACAATATCAACAAGTGTAAAAACTGGAATAGTATGACACTGGAATGTGTCATATTAGAGACACATCTCTATTCTTTTAACACAAACTTTGAGAATTGGTCACATGAGGTGTTTTGAAAAATAGAGTGTGGGCCAAATTCATCCAAAGCAATTTATTTCTCTTCAGAACAGACCAGTTACATGTCTCTCAAGTGTTTATAATTATTTCAGCAATAATTAACACTTTCTGCATTTAAAAAAATACCATAGAGATATAAAATGAAGGTATGATTTCTTCAAATTGTGCTGAACTATTTTGGTTAACCAGTGAAATCTGGGAACCATTAATACTTACTATCTGGAATATAGAACAAGGGAAAATTCCAGAAACATTCACGTAGCTTCTGCTTTACCTAAGACACCCTTGCCTCAATGGACAGACTCATTTGATTTGTGTGGGACTTTTCCTTTAAAAACTCTTCAAAAGGAAAACAACAGTACTAGTGTCACCTTGGATTTCTTTTATCACACACCTAAAATTTTCTTGTAAGAGTGATTAGTATCATTATTTTTGTCATCCAGATTGGAAACAGAGGCCCAGAGAAGTAAAAAACACTTGGGTGTAATTAATCAGCAGAGGTGATAATGCAAGGCAGCATGCATAGTCTGCAGACTTGAACTTGGCCACATCACTTTTCAGTATATTTACTAAACTTCTCTAAAAATGTTTAGCATCCTAAGTGTGCATTTGTTTCCCATTTGGTCATCCTTCCTTCTACCTGTGCATTGGAGGATCTAGGCTATGGGGGACAAGACTGTTGTTCACTCTTTTGGGGGGAAACTGCCTACTTCTTTGATTTCTTATGGAGCAAAAATTAGTTTTGCTAGTCAAAGAGAAAGAATGTGGCTAAAATAATTAATAATAACTAATAAATATTTATAGCTATAATTAATTATATGATACATAATTGAGTGTGTACTGTATAATACATAATGCAACTCTGTATTGTAGCTATCTACAATATATAATTTATATTATACAATTATTATAATACTTAATTATAGTCATTCTGGTAATAGTTCCTCTTCAGTTAATGTACTTTGACTACTGTAGCTTATTATTCAGCCATTTAATCATTGTTGTGTACTCAATATCATTTTAATACATTTTAAAGGCAATCAAATTTGTGATTTTGCATTTGAGAGTCACTTTTCAAGGACCAAATGTTTCACCCCTCCTAGCTTCTGTGGAACTGTTCTGAGGGAGCAAAGTATCTATGGATTTGAAGGCCTCCTGACAACCGTAACTTTATCTCCCACTGTTATTCCCTCCTAATACCAATGGCAGAGCAGCTACCATACATTTCTCAGAGTGAGAAGTCCAAGGACCTTTGTAAACTTTTCAAATTTAAGAAATTTCCAGGAAGGACATGGGGGCACATAAGTTTCCTAACATAAATAATTTTAAACTGATTCAACAGGTTTAAACTGAGATTAAAGTGTGCAATATCCATGTTCCAAGAAAATATGAGAAACTGCATACTGCTTTGCTGGATTTTCTGTAAATGTCCTAAGTCCCAAAGATGTTCTACTTTCAAATTTATAATGATTTTAAAAAACCCAAAAAGGTAGAGGTGTCTGCCATAAACAGTTATTTAAACAGTTGCCATACAGTGTTATTTGTGTACAAACAACAACTCAGAATTTTTCACACTCTTGTGCTTAGTGCAGAGAGGACAAAATAGTCAAGCAAAACTAGTAAGCTCAGGCAAGAAGTCATCAGTCTCAGCATTCTGATATTTGAAGGCTCTCTTGGCACCAAGAGAATACATGATGAAGTCAAATACTGCTTTTATGAGTAGAATTTCAACTCCCTCAGACCAATACAGATTATTTTTTTGCTGTGTTTTCCAATTTTAGCAGATAAGAGCCTTTCTGATTGACAGGACTTCATTCACTGGAGGACCTAATAGGGCTGTTGCTTAGCTAGTGATAAATTAAGTTGCTATTGATCATTATTTTTTGCCATGTCTTATAGAGCAGAGATGAAAATCAGTATATATGAAAACTAGTGATCCCTTTCCTTCAATTATGTTTGCAGCACATTTTGTTGCCTCCAGTGCTGATTTAAAATAGTCTTCTCTCTGACAAAAGCTGCTCTAAACCTGACTAAAAGTGGAAACACAAAAACAGGGAGGAATTGCAATCATTAGGGTTTCTCTTGACATCTTTGTAAGGATGTCCATTCCTTATTAAGAATTTTTTCTTGAATTTTTATACAAGAATTAGCTTTCTCATTATACCTGCATAATCCTGAGAATAGCTGAACTAGCTTCAAATCTTACTTGCTTTCTGACATTTTATTTACACCAATATCGATGGGATTTATGTATGTTCAGTACAATTCAGAATCAGTACAATTTCTTCATCCCTGTCATGAAACAATGCTCTGCTGACTTCTGCATTTTCTACGCTGCAAACTGCTTCTGTGTGAAAAACCCCATTGCAAGTGAATTTTTTGTGGCTTTTTCTCACAGCAGTCTGAGTCTGATATTTATGAGTTTCCTTCTGTTTCTCTGTTCCCAGTTTTCTATGGTACTGGATCATGGTGTAGAAATCGAGTATCAGTTGCCCTGGAAACAATAAGTATTAGATATTATATAACTTCAGAAGGTGGGGGCTGTAGAAGAGGTGGCTTCAATCCTTTCTAGACTTCTAAATGGAAGTTGTGGATGGAGTTACCATGGTAGATACCAGTAGAATTCGAGGAATACAGATTAGTATGACAGACACTGTGACTTGGTCATATGAACCAGTTCAGATAGCTGGACTCCCAAGCCCTTCATCACCCTGGCAGTGCTTTGGTTTCAGTTAACAGAGCAAAAACTTCCACATCCCTTCTCTTTAAAGAGAAATGCGGCATTCAAAGAATATCCTCCTTTTTGTTGTGTTTTGTGATTATTTTTTTTAATAGACAATAAAAATATTTGTTCTGACATCCTGGTTGAACAGAAACTTTAGTTTAGTCCTTTTTTGAATGCTTGTCTATTCCTAACTTGACTTCATGCATCTCAGAAATCAAATAAAAGAAAGACAATGTTTTCCTGTATACAGTATTATAGGAGTTTATCTTGTGCAGTTGGACAGTGTCTATAATACCAAAAATAAAGGGTAGGGAGGAGAGTACTCCCCTGGTAATCAGACATTCAGAGGCTTCATGGGGCTGTTTGCAAGCAATCTGCATCTGAGAAATTGTACTATATCTCATTGCCCCAAGGATGGGGGATAGAGCCCCTAGCACAGTAAGGATCATTCTCCTTCTGCACTCATTAAAGCATTGAGAAGAATGAATTGGAAGTGTAGAATGTTCTTTAAATTTTTCAAAGCATGGAGAAGTGCAGGTTATCAAAAGGCAGCACAGACAATGACTTTGAACAAGGCTGCATGACAGAAGGGATAGAGAGATTCTGTCAGGGACTCCCAACCCCACTAATTTCATCTGAAGACAGGGTAACATTGGAACCAAATCTGCCAAATCAGCTGCCACTTTGCAAACATTTTTTTTCCTACTATGCTTTCTAGAAGAGATGGTATACCAGAAAATTAGCTTTTGTGTGAACGACACACTGCTGCAGCAATTTTATATTGAATGATTTCTAAGCTTACTTCAATTTATGAGATGTTCTTAACTAACCTGAGAGTCATTTTGACCACCTCACATTTTCTACCTCAAAATCTCTCAGAATATCACCTTAATCCCATTTTTGCAACACTGCTGAATTTGGTTTTGCCCTCTCAGACAGCTTTAAGTTTCTTTGTAAGTACACTCATTATTCTTATGATTCAGAGCATAGAGAGCAAATAACAATGTGGCTCAGATCTCAATTGTCTAGGTCCATCTCAAATAGATTCTGAATGTGCCCCTGGCTCTTCAATTGTCTTTCTGTTACCAATGACAGTGAAATCTTGCCTGCATTAATCTCATAGCAACAATCCCTGCAGTGACAATTAAGGGAGAGTCCAACAGAACCAGATTCCTAGCTAAGACCTCAGTGCCTGAAACAGTAATTAGGTATACATAATTGTTTGCTTCCTGTTATATAAGAAGAATGCAAACCAGATGTAACTTCTTGAGAAAGCATGTAATGACTTTGGACTGGAAAAAGTAATTGTTCCTATAAGTTATACCTGAAGACATGAGAGGATTTTATACTCTATATGTATGTACAAATACATGTATCCCATATAATCTTACCATAAAAATATATGTTCAGATTTCTTTGATCTTTCATTATTATCATTATTGAATCATTCTTATCATTATTTGTTATGAAAACTGATTGATGCTGTTCCAGAATTGCATCATTCCTCTGAGTTGCTCAGTTGGATATACAAATCACCCTCAGTGTTGGTGATGAATAAATTTTAATTCTGGCACTCTTCTCCTGAAGTGTATTGTCTGAAGTACCCTTGGCTTAGATTCTGCAATTGAGTCGTTTGAAGATCCTCTGTCTCAAACTGAAGCACACAAAAAAAAGGGAAGGCCTTAAAACAAAAAGCTAAAATATTGTGTAAGGAAATTGAAACTTGGACATGAGGTAAAAAACAAGACAGAGTGGTGACTTGATTTATTCTGATATAAACAATCATGTTGTACTTCTTTGTTCTGGAAGGATTTTGCTACTTTTTCTGGTTTTGCTGCTGTGTCAGAGTAGGCAGTATAGACAAATTCTCACCCATTCTTTCAGAAATGGCACACCACCATATTTGCAAGTACAGAAGTGTCTGTTTAGGCCAGACATTTGTAAGGTTCATCATGATGTCAAGTTTCATCAACTTGTGATGATCTTTCAGATAGAAGAAGGAAAAGGCATAGATTGTTTTTGTTTAGGGAATTATTTTTTTAGGAGAAAAACAAAGTAAAAATATTGGGCTTTAGCTAGATATTCTTAACACTTAATGTTGATTTGTAGATGTTTTACAAGGTTATGCCAGGCTTCTTTTAAGTCTGTATTTCAAAATAAAATACCTTTTTCATTTAAAAGTTTATTTTTTTGCCAATTTTACTAGAAGGTGAATTATGTGAATGCTATTCTCTCATCAATTTTTTCCATTACTCACAGCAAACTTTTTTTTTAGTATTTTTAATATTTGGTTTCCTTTAGCCAAGATGGTTTCCACTTTCCTTGACAATGACAATAAGGGAAAGAGCTGCATAAAAATTGTTTGGATCTATAAGCATCATTTAGAATAATGACACCATTTAAAGGTGGCAATTGCAAGATATTTGAATGTAGGATACAAATCTCTTCAAAATCCTTTTGATATTTTGAGAGTTAAATTTAGGTGTGTTAGGGAATGTGTACACAGTTATATACTCCCTTGTTTGCCTTATCACTTCACCATGGTGGGAGCAGGAAAGAAATTTTAAAAAATAAAATACCAAAACTTCTGCTTTTAAACTTCTAATATTTTATAATACCAAAGCTTCTGCAATAGGAGTGAAGGAAAATAACAAGTGGGTTATTTCTCGCTAGTTCATGCATTTTCTTGGTATCAGTAATTGAAGTGCTGTATAAGCCACTTCCATTTCATGGTGAAATGGTGTATTCCAATTTCTTTCTTTTAGAAAGAAAGTTTAAGTTGTGTGCTTTAGAAAGAAGGTTTAAGTTGCGTGCTTGGAGATTCAGGTACAGAAAAAAGAGCAATTATGTGAAAAAAACTAACATGAAACCATCACTTTCATATTCCTCATGCCTTTTTTTTTGCATGGCATTTAGTTAATTGCTCAGTTAGATAGCCATGAATAGGTTGATCACATGTATATCTAGTGTTCTGATTTCTCCAGAGTTATTATCAGAATTATATCTGTCTCAAGAACAGACTAGCTAAAGGAAATGTATTCTTTTGGGGAGCTGAATTAAAGCTAAATTGTTTCTTTTTCATTACGGCTTTTGGAAGTGTAAGACTAATGGGAGAATGGCCCTTTTTTCCCATCCATGAAAGCAACGAAAGAAATGCATCCATCAGTGGTTCCACTGGTTCAGGTTTCTGCCTGTGACTCAAGTAGACAGCTTCTAGTTTTGAGCTTTATTTCTGGTTATTATAAGCAGATTCTTTACATGAATTGAAACCCCATCATCTGTTTTCAAGATCCTTGAGCAGTTTAAGTCTAAAACACAGTTCTGGAACTTTTTCTAACTGGTATCTGTAAGTCTTGAGGGATTTGTAATGTCCCTAGGGAAAATAAAAATAAATTGAATCACTAATCTCAGTCTTATTTCTGTTCAGGTCTTAAAATGAATGTTCTTTCCTAGCTTCTTCAGATGACCCACCTGGAAGAGGCAGGGAGTCTCACCTACAGAGTAGTTTCTAAAGGTAGGAATTAGGTCCCTCTATTTCTTTCTCCTTTTTCATTTGGCATTTAAAGATCAGCCAAATCATGACTCATGACACCAAAATCCCTGGTCTTCTTAAAATACAACTTGTGGTACAAAACAACGAGCCTAGTCATTTCCTTTAGGAGAAACATGAGGAGAAAACATTGATAGGCTTCTCTCTAGCACATCAGCAGATATATTGAGCACTTGAAAATACCCCTGGGTGAACACAGACGAGACACCTCCATGACCAAACTCAGCACATTAGCCAGAAAAATGTATGACTAACTGTCTGTGTCTCATGGAAGTTCTCCAACTCCTGCTCTTGGCAGTACCTGAAAATAAACGTATAGGTTTGCCTAAGTTCATTGAGGGCTGCATACAGAAAATTACACAATAGCATGGGGTAGTTCTCTGAATCTGGGGCATGTCTTCCTCTCTTGCTGTAGGCAAAATATGTTTTGTAGAGAAGTTATTCTAAGCACTCAAAGGAAGAGGTTGCTTCCCCACTAGCCTCCTATTTACTTAATTTTTCCTCCTGACTGTGATTGACCATGGGACAGACTGCTGTGCCTGTCCCAATGAGTAGTTATTGACTCCAAGATGCAGAGTACTGAGTGACTCAGCAGGCAGTACTCTCTGTTCCACCAAAAGTTTGTCTTTACAGTTCATAGAGTATGTCATTCTCCCCAAACAAGAAAAGCAATAATTTACATTTTATCAACCTCTCCAAGAGCCTTAACTCTGAAACTATCACGGCAATATCCCAGGCAGTATATCAACAAAGAGTTTGGCATCTCTTTTAATAATAAAAGTGTCTGTCTCTAGTTCTGACCTTCATTTCCTACATTAAAGTTGGGGTTTTGAAGCACTAATTATATCTATCTATCTATCTGTCTATCTATGTATCTATCTATCTATCTATCTATCTATCTATATCTATGCAAACTTGATTCTAATGACACAGACATCATTAAATAAGGATTAATTTATCTTACATACATGACTAATTGGTAGGGATAAAACCTGCTTCACCTTTAATCATAACCGATCCATCTTCAGCATGTTTCAACATGATGCCAAGAGAGTTTCAAATTGAATTCTACACTTTTATTCTTCTTTTCTTCTATATGACTTCTAAATGTACATGATAGCATTAGAGAACACACTTTTTTCAAAGCATTGAAATTACCTTTTTCAAATTCACTTTTCTACACAGAAGGCTAAAATGGCTACAGAAAGGACGATTGCAAAATGAAAGAATCTTGCAACCCTTAACAATTTTCTCTGCTTCTTAAACAGGGCTAATTTAACAATTGCATTTTTGCATTAAACTACTTTAAGAATTACATATAATTACATTGCAGTCTGCAGTGAAGACTTTCAAGCAAGCCTCTAAGAATTTAAGTAAAAAATCTATCAGTCCACGTAATTTTCATGCTGGACATTGGGACTTTGGTTTGTAAACCAGATTAGCCTCAAGGACAATAATGTTCACTTTTTGAACACCTGTGAACATTTAAGAAGGTGTATGTACCTCCCTTGAAACTTTTTATCGTTCAAGTTTTTAAACAGCATGAAGTTAGTGAGCAAAACAGAGGCTTCTTTACTTTGTTCTTTTATGTCTGTAATATCCTTACTCAGCTATGTCCTGAGGAATGATAGGAAGGCTAAAAATGCTTCTTTTTGTCTCTTAAGCATACCATAGTTATTAGGAAGACAGTTTTGTGCCAACTTTTGGTATGTTAGACCTTGCCAGCCTTTTCAGGCTGAAGGGTCTTGTTACTTTAAAAAATACTTGTGTCTGTTTTCATGTCCTTTTGAGAAATTTCTACTCTCATGCTGCATTGAAGACAGTTTTTTTGGGGAAAAGCACAATGTGAAGAAATTCTCTTATACATTTGACTCTTAAGCTACAGGAATTAATTTTTTTTTTACTTGCACTCAAATGTGTACATTTATGTTAATCAAAGTAATGGGAATTTTTCTATTATCTTACCTGTTTTATTCTGTTTTAATACAAGAAAGTGCTATTTTCTTAATGTGGCCTATTTTATTTTAATTGCATTATCTCTAATCCTGATGTAATCACAAAATTCTTCTATGATCTAATTTTTTTCTTCCTCCTGGCTATAGAATCCTAGTCAATAATTTCCAGAAATAATAGCAACAAGAGTTAGGAACCTAAATAATTTTTTGCTATTATTTGAATACCATTTAATTCAAATACAGACTTTTTTTTCCTGGACTGAATAAAAATGTTATTTTCATAATCAATTTAATTCTAAATAGTATAAATGGGAATAAAAGAGTTTGAATTCATTTTAAGGACAAGATACTTGCTAACAAATGAGATAAGTCTCTGGGAGGAAGGAGGGAGTGTCAAATGCCATCTCATGGGCAATAGAATAAAAGGGAATCATTTTAGTTGGATGGAATCTACAGTGACCCTCTAGCCCAAATGCCTGGACAATCGTGGGATGAGAAAATATTAAAACTGACAGGCTTGTTTGTTTTAGTTTAACCCCATCCAGCAACTAAGCGCCCCAAACACACCCACTCACTCTCCTGCCATGAGATGGGGGAGAGAATCAGAAGAGTAAAAATGAGAAAACTCATGGGTTGAGAAGGCTAAGTAGGTAAAGCAAAACCCACACTGCAAGCAAAACAAAACAAGGAATTCATGCATCACGTCCCATGGGCAGGCAGGTGTTCAGCCATTTCCAGGAGCATGGAGCACTCTTGATGTCTCCCCCATCCTCTTCGTTCTCCCTGCCTATATGCTGAGCAAGACATCATAGGATGTAGGATACCCCTTGGGTCAGTTGGGGTCAGCTGTCCCAACTGTGCCCCCTCCCAGCTCCCTGCGCACCCTCAGCCTTCTCACTGGTGGGGAAGGGGAGGAGCTGCAAAGGGCTTGGCCCTGTGTTATCCCTGCTCAGCAATAACAAAAGCAACCCTATGTTATCAAAACTATTTTCAGCATGAATCCAAAACACAGCCTCACAATACCTGCTATGGAGAAAATTAACACTATCCCAGCCAAAGCAAGAACAATAGAGCGCAAAACACCTCTCTAGTAAGCCTGTTGCAGGATTTGATTACCCTCTTGGTAAAAATTGTTTCCTATTTCAAGTCTGAATCTCTCCTGATGCAACTTTGAACCATTTCCACATGTCTGCTAACACTGAGTCCTAGAGAGAACAGTTCAGCGCCTCCCTCTCTGTCGCTATATTTCTCTTCTCAGAGAAAATCAAGGCACAATTCTTCCCAAGAATATTTCTGGGTTTCACATTCTCTGAACCTCAGAGAAAAGAAAACACAATTCTTATCTTATTTGCTGTGCCTGTGTTGTGCAAAAGTAGAATGCAATATGGAGATTGTTTACTCAAAGCGACGGTGTTTTGTTTCCTTGACCTATCAGGGCCGGGTGTGTGTGTGTGTGTTGGGACTGTGGGCTGACAGGCACGAGAATCAGTGCAGTTGTGTGCAGAGTTGAGTGCTTGGTAGATTACGTTTAGATGTAATGTAACATAATGTAATATAGTATAGAATAATATCACATAATAAAGTAAATAATTAGCGTTCTGATAAGATGGAGTTAGATGCATCATACTCTTCCCCTCGTCGGGGGCAAAAATATCATCTATACCCTCTCCAGTCCCCTTCCTCAGGAATCTGTAGAGAGCAATGAGCTCAGCCTCAGCCTCCTTTTCTGCAAATGACGCCAGTCCTGGGTCCTCAGCCACTCCTTACAAGACAGGATAGCCAGCCCTTTCATCAGCTGTGCTGGCCTCCTCTGGACACAACCAGGGACCATCACGTCCTTCTCAAGTGGAGTGGCCCAACACAGCTCAGGTCACACCAATGCTGGATGCAGCAGGATACCCTCCTCTCTGACTGTATGGCTGTGCTGTGTTTGATGTCCCCACGATTCTGCTTGCCCTCTTTGCTGCCTGGGCACACTACTGGCTCACAGTGAGCCTGCTGCAAACCAACAACCCCAGATCCTGCTCTGCACAGCTCGTCTCCAGCCACTCCCCTCCCAGTTTATCTTATATACAGAAGGACTGGGCATTACCTATCCTGCTTTCTTGATTCTTGTTCACTCAGCATATTACTCCTTCCACCCCTTCATTTGTTTTTTTTTCGTTTCACACACAACTCTAAAGCATAGTGCTTATCCATCTTCACATGACACTTTCACCTTGCTACTTTTCTTCGTCTAGTTAGCCATTTTGTCAAAAAATCATGTACTCTCTAAAATCTTTCAAGCAAACGTCATTTTTATCAACCACAATCTATCATGGCTGTTAATTAATGCCACAGTCCTTTAATCTACTTCTCACTAATTATTATTGTTATTATTGTTATTATTGTTATTATTATTATTATTAGTAGTAGTAGCAATAATAATAATAATAATAATAATAATAATAATAATAATAATAATAATAATAATAATAATAATAATAATAATAATAATAGTACAGCATCTTGAAAAAAATCTGTCCTCTCAAAATTGTTTTTGTTTACATCATCCGCTTTGTTCTTTTTTTGTCTATCTTCTATCTCTTAATAAGGCAGATGTAACCTGTAAGGATCCTTTTACCCCATAAATATTTATAAACAGTGCCAAAAAATAGCTTAAGCCTTGAGATAAAACAAGAAGATAAAACTAAATTTAGTCCACTGCAATGTTATTTACTTTTGCTGCTCCATCAGCTTTTAATGTTTTCTTATCTTCCATTTCATTCTCTGCATCCTAACATTTTTGCTGCAATGTGCCTTGTTCTAGTCCCTTTCTCCTTTTCTCTGTCATTTCCCTTCATTTTTCTCCTCCCTTTCTTCAACCCCACCCAATTTAAAAACGATAGTATTTCCTGTTTTTCTCTTGTTTTATAAATGCACTCTTCTTTCTACATATTTTGCCTTTATTTCCTCTTTCCTGCAAGTTATTCCATTTCTCTTTCCACCAGTTTTGTTTCAGTTTGGGGCGTTTTTTGTTTGTTCATTGGTTAGTCTTTTGGTTTTTTGTTGGTTTTATAGGTGTTTATTTTTTTTTTCCCAAAACCAATCTAGATCATTCTTATTTACACGTTATCTTTTTGTGTCACCTCTTTTTCCCACCTCTACTTTTATTGCATTACATAAATATGGGAGCAGTGGAAAGGGCTGATGCTGGGATTCTCAAAACAAGAAAAGTTTGGGCATCATGCCAAACCTCGGTAGAGGACCGCACATGGATTTCAGGCATCTGTATCTATTCAAATTGCAATTTTCCCTGGCAGTTTTGTGTGTAACTCTCTATGTATGTTATTTTCAGTTGCCCAAATAACAACAGCTCAGCACTGGAAAGATAGTTGAAAGCATGCCTGTGTCCCATCTTCCAGTACTCAAGCATTGCTCTTTGGCTGCAAGGAGCAGGAGGGAAGGAAGATGGGCTGTGATTGACTCCATCCATTGTTTGCCAGGATCAGGACATTCTGGAGAGCTCCTCAGGAGTGGAAAAACCCTGTCTGTGCTGTCTGTTCTCTATGTCTCCACACCCACAGAGTGAATAGGAATATGGCCTGGCAGAGTAATTGAAGGGAAGATGTTGGTATGAATTCATGCCACCTACAGTGACTTGTTCACTAGAGTTTCAATTTTGTGTGAACACCTCTCAGAAGCTCTCATTTAAGCCAAAAATGTCAAAATATTTTATTGTGAAAAACATACGTGAATTACCAGGGCTGACTGTTTCTGAGTTCATGCCCCTTAGCGAACAACTTCTGAAATGAGTTTTCCCTCCTCCTCTCAGCTAGCAGTAAGCAATTCATATGTTTGAGGTGTGAAGGGCTTTTTAGACTTCTTTTTTAAAGCTCTACTTTAAAATAAAGTGCTTCTCATATAGAGGGATTGATTATTTTCCTAGTGCGGTAAATTATAAAACTACTACGGACTACAAAAAGGCAGCACAGTTGTCTCTATCTTCAGCTGTGTAAAACGTCTGGAATCCATCCATTCTACTACTGGAAAATGAAAGATGTAAAAACATTAACTCATCCAGGAAAAATTGAAAGTGGAAATTAAGAGAAAGTATTGTCATTAGAACAAAATCATCTACTGCGATATGCCTTCCCTACAGAGGAAACAGTTTGGACGCCCATCACATGAAGGAACTCAGCTAATCTTTTCCCTGGAAATAGTCTACTTACATAGCAGCTAGATAAAATAATGTTTATTATTTATTAGCAGTTCTTCTGTCCCTTAATTTCATTTGATTGATCAAAGACTTTCCAGGCCTTTAAACAGAAATACTGGCTTCTGATTAATTCTCAGCTTCAGGTGAGAATTAAAGGTGAAAAATTACGGAAAAAAAAAGATACTACCTTCTTTCTTTTTTGTGTGCTTATTCTTAATTGTTTTTTCTTATGCACATTATTATTTTTTGTTCTTGGTCCTATTAAACTGTTTCTCCCTGTGCCCAAGGTGGTGATCATTCACAGAAGTACTTGGAGGTTGTTAGGAGACATAAGTGCTGAAGTTTTTTTCAGAATCACATCATCATGGCATCTTGTATTTTAAGGTTAGGTGCTGAACGATGTAGGAAGTACTGTCCATTATTTAAGTACCTGTGCTTGTTTTGAAGTACTTTGTAATGCAAAAGTTAAAAGCAGTTTTGAACATCTGCTGCAGGTATGCAATGGCTGAAAGAACAGTACTTGTTCAGAAAAGCCTGTATTTTTATATTTCACACTGGAATCATCCAAACTAGTCCTTTTTTAATTAATTTTTTTAGAATAATAAGTGACTCATCTGAGAACAATAGCCATTATTAATTTAAAGAGAGAATTAAATAAATTTTTAACAGCTGTACTTGTTTCCCATGTTACATTGATTGTGAATTTAAAAATACTTAAAATAGCCTGACTTTAAAGTCTACCTGGAGGTATACAACTTTGTCTTACATTTGATTATGTCATTTTGTGTCATGACCATTATCTTTTACACTTTGTTTGTCCCTGTATTAAAACTAGAATCATCCTACAAACATCTGTGAACCTCATATCTTCCTTCAAGTGCCTCTATAACTCTTATGACAGTTTCTAGCAAAGGCAATACTCACAATACTTGTAACAACCTCCTAATTCTCTGACAAGTTCTTTAGAGCAGTCTTTTTGAGCACCCTTACCTGTCAAAGACTTTGTTGTCTTCTGTCACTTTTTCTAGTACACCCCTTGCAAGAGGCTAATAAAGTACACCCCTTGCAAGAGGCATATAAAATGAAGGAGGCTGCAGCAGCTATGCTCTCTGGTTTTGGGTGGTGTCCAGACAAAAAGTTTGAACTCTTCAGCTTCAAATCAAGTTTGGCAGAGGGCTGTATCTCAAAAACTAGAAATTTCCAATTAATTTTGTGAGAAGCATACAAGAAGAGAAAGATCCTAATAAAGCCTTCGGTAAAACAGTCTTCAGATAATACACCTTGTTCTAGTCATCAAACAATGCACATGGGAACTAAAATATTGAAGGAATACACTCTTGGTTAAATTACAAGTCTTCGTTAACTCTGAAGGTTGAGGAATTATTGCTCTGTATTTCAGTGTATCACAACACCGTAAGATCCTGGTTCATCTCTCTAATATATAGGTAGTGTGCTACTGTTCATGGCCCCGTCCTATAACTTTTTGTACCAAATATCTTCACATTCACAGAATCCCTAAGGCACAGTATTTCATCTCATTTGAAAGGCCTTGTGCAGTAGAACTGAAACCAGTTCTGGGTACTGTTTAAATTTCAAAGAAACCTTTTTCCACTCATATTTTGCCAAAATGAAAATTCTTATTTTCATCACACTTCAGTCAAAATAAAATTCTGTTATTTAACTCAGGAGGAAAATGCTTTTAGGGAAAGCCTACCTGACTTAAAGCAAAAAAAGGGAGGATAGTTCAAGTGTCCTTATAATCCATAAGCAATTCAGTTTGACCAAAGCCAAACTTCACTGCTCTTCTTTCGTTCCTTAGGATGTCTGCCAATTATGTTAAACTGCATTCATTTTTATTCTGTGACTTGAATAAAGATAGCTAGTACCAAACCATGTTACTCATGTGAACTGGAGAAAAGCATTCTTGTTTTTCAAGAAGCAATCATTACCCTACCAGTTGCATCTCATTGAATCTGAAAGAGCTTTTATTATTGTAATTATATTCTGATTGAATTTTTCTGCCATCTATGATTATAGTAATGCAGCTTTTATTTTCTTTGAAACCATAGATTTCATAATGACATATACAATGGCTGGCAGCAAAAAAAGCCAAAAAACCAAAAAACCATACCCAAAAAATTTGTGGTTTTTTTACTCTCTCTCTTTGAAGGAAAAAGAGAGATTTGTTAATCAGAAAACAGCAAAGCATAGTACATTGTCTTGAAATCTTGCATTGTGGTTTGAAAACAAGCCAAATTGGGAAAGTGGATTTCATAATGGAAATATCCCTGTATCTTGGCTTGGTTTATTTCCCTGCTCTGCCAAGCCAAAGTCAAAGGTCTTATAATTTATGTTTCATGGTTTGCAGTATAGTATGTATTCTTTTATACTATACTATATTATATATATATTATATATATAATATTATATATTATTTTATATATAGTATGTATTAGTTAATGGGGTCCCTTTCCAGATGAAAAAAAAAAAAACCACTGTGGTTTAGTTCTGGGTAACTATGCTTCCAATAATCTTTGTGCGGAATCAAGGTGATAATGGCAATTATCTGAAGTAAAAATATGTGAAATGAAAAGAAAATGTAATTAACAATCAAAATACAAAATACAAAATAGAGTAGACTAGACTATACTAGACTGGTTTACACTAGAATAGACAAGTTTGGTTGGCAGAACCTACAATGGTAATTCAGTCCAACTGCCTGACCACTTCACAGCTGACCACAAGTTAAAATATGCTTTTAAGATATTGCTCAAATGCCTCTTAAACACTGAGAGCCTTGTGGCATTGTTTACTTATTGAGGAAGCCCTTTGCAGCATCTGAGCATGTTCTCAGTAACAAAGTGCTTCCTGATATGAAGTCCAAACCTTCAAATCTGCCCTGACACAACTCTGAGCCATTCCCAGCCTGCTATTACTGGATCCAAGAGCAAGGAGCTCATCACCTCCCCCACAATTCCCCCTCCTCAGGAAGCTGTAGGGAGCCTCCTTTTCTCTAAACTAGACAAACTAGAGCTGCATTTCACAGGACATAACTTCCAGCCTTGTCATCAGCTTTGTTGCCTTCCTCCTTCCATAACAAACACAATCTTATTTTATTGAAACCCTTTGCTCATCATGTGATCCTGTCTGCACTAAAGAAATGTAAAATAATTTCAATAGTAGATTTGACTTTTCTTTTTTTAAAGACTTATCAAAGTCTAGAGATACCTCTCTGTAAGGAGCATTTCTGCATGAATTTGCTTAGTCCACAGTTCCAATTTTTCCATTGCTGTGAAACACAGCATAGCATGTTTAGAGAATAATACAATGACATTCAAAAATACAGTGGAAGGTATTGATGCAAATTCTTCAAGGTATGGAGTAAATGATAAAATCATCTGGATCCCAACATCGGAATTTCATATGTAGATTATTTTTTACACTCACAGTCTATGTTTTTCATGAAAATCAGCATTTATATCTCTGCCTATTTATTAAATCTTACAATTTTGCTTTCTTTTTTTTTGCTTCATATTGAAATATTGATGATTTTCTTTCTCAAAATAATTTTTGAAGGTATAGTCCATAGGGCCATCAGAACAACTGTAGTACCATGTTATTTATATATTATCATTTCTACAGCATTTGTAGATTAACAGATGTCTTCCTAGGCAAACGTTTCAGAATAAAAACTTTCCTGAGCTTGGGTGGACCTAGAGAGCACCCTTCAGAAATTTGCTGATGCTTGTGATGTAAACATCCTGTGTACAGAGGTTCATAATGTAATTGTACAAGGAGCTAAACTGTCAGACCTTGAAAACAAGAGAAAATGGTTGGAACAGTGATAAAAGAACCTGTCTGTTCATGTAGTATTTTGCCCTCAAATACAATTTCAGAAAGAACTTGTGCAGTTTTCACATTAGATATACCCTTTCTGCCACACCCATATGAAATTGGCCTGCAAGGCAGAGATTATCACATCCTCAGATATCCCAAGATAACCCATTTCTGATGGCTAGACTGGAATAACTGGAACCTGATTTTACTACTCCGGTTTATTTCCAAACATTAACGCTTCACATCTGCGGTGTTATATCTCCTTCTTACGAAAAAGTTTTTAATGCTAATTAAGGTTAGCACTTGCACTATTGTTTTTGACGTAGTGTAGCTGGCTTGAAAATATAAATCTGTGGAAGCTTCTCTGGCCTAATGAAGCACAGCAACATCATGTGAAACTGTGAGTGTAACATTAAATTGGGGCTCATTTTATTAAAATTTTGATCAAGTATCATCTACAGAAAACTTGGTTTATTTGATCTGAAAATATGCTTAAACTACAAAAAGAATACTGATATAAAGAAGATGATTCTTCAGTGATTGCTCCACATCTGGAGTATCCTAAATGGCTCCTGCATTAAGCTGATGTCAGCAGAACCACAACTTTTAAGAACAAGAGATATGTAAGAGCAAAGAAAATATCAGCCACCTGATTTTGCAATAAACATATTTTCCATTAGACAACATAAACAATGGAATTGAAGCATGGCAAACCTAGGAAGTTCTTTACCAAGAACCCAAAAAATGCTATCTGCCTGTGTTCATCAGTTTAATGATTTGAAGGATGGCATAGAGATTCCAAACCCTAATGCTTCTTTGGACTTCGAATTGTATCAGGGAAGAGTAGCTGAGAAGTTGATATGGAATCTTGTTATAATCCAACAAGTGAGAGAGGCTTCTGCCCAAATTAAGGTGCAAACAACACCATATGCTGAAGTCAACAATATGGACCTTATTTAATAGTTAATGTGAAGTAGAGAGGAAGAAACGAAAAAGGGGATGGGGAGAGAGGGAGATGAGGAGGAGAGTGAAAAAGGAGGGAAGGAGAGGAAAAGGAGGAGTAGGCAGTGAGGGGAGGAAGAGACAAGGAGATCCAGCATCATCCCATTGATCCTTCTTCACCCTGGGATTCTGGGTTGTGGGGGTCCCAGAATTGTTCTTCTGGAACACCACCTTTGTACAGCCCATGCTCTGCATCTACAGGGTGATCACAGATGTTGGAGTGTAACTTGGAGTATCATATGCTTGAGCAGTTGCTTTCTTTCCCACAGTCTGTCACATTATTGTATTACAGCATGCACAATAATGCATTAACTAAGGTGTGGTAACTAGATTTCACCTCAACAGGCCTGTCACAGATTTCTCCCTTCTGTGCTTACCTCAAATTCCCACTGTAGTGGCTCGTCTTAAGGCAAGTTCTGTGGCCTTGACAGTCTTTTGAGACAGGCAACTGCACTCCTTTAAGTCCTAATGGACCTGTGTACAATATGCAGCTCCTCTCTGCTGCTATCCTGTGTGTAACATATGAAAAAGTGACAAAATTAACACGTAAATCCAGTGCACTCCTTACATCAAATCAATTTAAACAGGGAAAAGATTGCATTTACTATGAAATAAAGTAAGCACAGCGTGGTTTTCATCATTTTGCTAGGCACTTATGTTCTTCAAATCTTTGAATAGAAATGTTAAGTTAAACACATCTTTTTTCCCCTGAATAGAATGCATTTTGATCTCTAAGTTCTCAAATTAAAATAAGAATAATTTATTTTATATATTCACAGGGCATGGTTAAAGAACATGGAATATTTAGGTATTATAGATAATTCAGACATAAATCTGTTAATGCTGTTGTTTTAAATATTGGTTTGTTTCCTGCCACATGAACTGTAAAAATGAAAACATCTCTAAATAATGTATTTTGATACATATTTTTTCGTACTTGAGATGCTGAAAAGGAAGGCTGAAGAACTCGCAAAATACACTTTGGTATTCTGTTCATGCCCTGCAATACTTGATCTCATATATACATTAGGATGAATGCAGGTCTGCACACTGTGCTGAGCAGACAATAGAGTAGGAGAAAAATCTGTGCATTGAAATCAGGCACAACTGGAGCATTTAGTCTGGTTGTGCTGAGGCACCCTGACCTAAAAAGTACATCATTATAATTCTTTAATACATTAAATCAACTATCTTGTCTGTGAAAAATCAGTCCTGTGTAGAACTATATCAGTATACAAGTAGGCATCACTATGATATCATCAAGGTGTAGATAAAAGCAGCTTTTTATATCACACAAAAGGAGTTAGTCTATCTTCTTTCTTATTCCATTGTGACTCTCTTGACATTTGAGGCATTATTCCATATTTACACTAGTGAGACATGATCACAAGTGAGTGTCCATCAGGAGTTAAAGCCAAATTGTGGAGGGAAATGTGCTCCTTTGAAGGGAGTATATAAGCAATTCTACATTAAAATGTATTACTTAAAAAACCATTAAGATAGTACAGTTAGACAGAATGTTATTGTACTTTAAATCTCTGGAGGAAAGGTGATTAGATGCAGCTGCTATTTTTTCTATTATAAATATGAATAGAATATTTTACTTGCACATGCTGCAGAAGCTGAGCCCAAATTGCCTCACTAAATTCTATTATTCTGGGGAAAAACAAGAATAACAAGTTGAGACACTGATGAACTCAGAGAAATATGAATAACATAGTAACACTCAGGAAGTATCAATAGTATGATGTCTGACATCGGGGACAAACATTCTGAGGATACAAGGAATTGCAAGAATCGGTTGTCAAAAGCAGGCCTGAAGATGGGAGATTTTCAACACCGCTTCCCTAGGGAAGTCAGATGCATCTGCAGGGGGTAAGAAATCTTGTCAATAAAAAGCTAAGGGATTTTATCTCTCAGATATTGCTATTCTTCATGTAAAAATGGGGGAAGGCTAAGCAGAAGGAGTGACTTCTATTTTCAAAAACAAAGAACATAGCATGGGGATGTTTATGATACTTAGATGGTTATATCTCAAGCTTACGGCTCTCCCAACCCTATTTCCTGCTTAAAGCTCAGGAGAGTTCAATGCATGAGACAACCTCACGGAGGGAGAGTGAAGTACTACCAAGAAGTGTTCCCTAGCTGGCCTTGTTATATCACAGCACAATATAGTAAATGCTGTTGCAAAGGGTTCCAGACACACACACACAAAAAATGCAGTCTTTATTGAGAAGTGTTGAGAGTGCACAAAGAGGGTTTCTTTTTTCTTCCAAAAGATTCTTTTTGTCTGCATTTGGTGCAGTCTGCTGGACCAAAATTCCTCTTTCCAGAGAACAAACAGCCTGCTGCTTTTCTTGAATTATAGGCCCTTAAGATTTTAGGGCTTAGCTCTATCTGTCAAGTTTCAGTCCCTTCTTCTGAAATTGCCCAGCGGGATTCAGCTGGACTGAGCACACCAGTTTAAATCATATACCTTACAAAATTGCTTCAGTAATGATAGCTTTGTCACTTTCATCCCAACATCTGTAGATTGCTCTGATTGAGGAGGAATTTGCAAAATTAAAGAACTGAATATGTATGTCAATGAGAATTTAAGATTCTGTATGCTGTAATTTGCTATTGACTGTAATCAATCAGAGAAAATTCAGTTTTTATCTCAAACACTTCTGCAAGCTGAGCTATACAGGGCAATCTAAGGTACTACTGAAGGAGAGCAGCAGGAAATTATACTGTACTTCACTGGCACAGCCAATTGATTTAAGGAATTCAGTAGAAGGCAATAAATTCATAACTCTGATATCATTAGCCTGAATGCAGTCTGAGAATTTCTGGGATTATAAAAACCTATCAAACTGAATGTTAGTGTATCATCACAGATTAAAAAGTGCTTTGATAACTTTGAGTTTCTCCCCTCAACTCTGGCCTTGTGAGACCCCACCTGGCCCCACAATGCATCCATATCTGGGATTTGCAGCGCAAGGATGTGGACCTTTTGGAGCTGGTTCAGGGGAGAGCCAGAAAGATGATCAGAGTACTGGAATGTCTCTTTTGTGAAGACAGCCTAAGAGGGCTGGAATTGTTCAGTCTGGAGAAGATGTCAAGGAGATTTCATTGCATCCTTTCAGTACTTAAAGTGAGCTTATAAAAAAGGAGACAGAGTGCTTTTTACAAAGGCTTGTAGAGATGGAACAAAGGGTAGTCTCCTCCTAAAAGAGGAGAGATTTACACTAGATTTCAGGAAGACATTCTTTATCCAGAGGATAGTGAGGCGCTGACATAGCTTGACCAGAGAAGCAGTGGGTGTCTCAGCCTTTTCAGCATTAAGATCAGGTTGGATGCAACCCTAAGCAACTTGATCTAGTGGGTGGCATTCCTGTCTATGGAAGGGGGATTGGAAATAGATGATCTTTAAAGTTGTTTACAATCCAAGCCTTTTTGTGATCATATAATTTTATTATTTAGATAAAAATAATGCCTTCTATGCCCTAAATTACTGTTTCTGAGGCAAAAAGAAAGCTATAAAAGAATATATAGCTTCAGAATCTTCTTCTGAAGATTCATAAATTTCCTAACTCAGAAACTTCTCCCTGCAGAGGGTGGTTGAGCACTGCAAAAAGCTTCCCTGGAAATTTGTCACAGCACCAGACTGATAGAGTTCAAGGAGTATTTGCAAAATGCCCTCAGGTACGTGGTGCCACAGGACTCCTGGGCTGTCCTGTGAAGGATCAGGAGTCGAACTTGTGGGCCCCTTCCAAATCAGGATACCCTATAATTTTATGATTCTGTGAGAAGGAGGGGATATGTGAGATATTGCAGCATCCTGTGAATAGGATCCAGCCCTGAGAAGCCAAAAGTACAAGTTTTACTGATTTTACCACCGAAATAACAGTCATTAAGTATCACCTAAGTTTCACAGCCCAGACTGTGCTTACCAAAATAAAGAGAACCTTGTCTCAGTATTTTCCTCTTTACCACCCCAGAATTATGACCTTGAAAGAAGGGTCGTCTGAAAGTTTTTATTCTTTGGCAAATGAGACCATCTCTATTTTTCAGATGACTTGAGATAGTAAAGCTGGGAAATTTTTAGCAGAGTGCATAAAATATCAAGTCAAAACAAAACCAAAAACTCATATTTAACCCTAGTCACAATGTTTGGAAACATGAAAATGAAACAGAAAATATGGCTATTTTGCTCAGCACATTACTTTTGTATATGGACATTATTGCAAGTCAAGATTTTAATTGTTGGGTATTTTTTTAATTTGGGAATTATTGTAGGGTACTTTTTGCCTTTCTAACAAGCACTATGCCTTGTATGTGCAACATATTCCCTTGTCATATTCACCTGTCAGACTACGAAGTGAGGCTAACAACAAGGACAAATCACACAGCTACTTCAGCCATGATTTGGATCTCAGATGAGATGCTTCCTATATGCAGCACATCCTTTGCAGTAGAGTCATTAATTTTCAGTGTGGAATGATTGAGGTTTTGAGTGTTTTTTGGTTTTGAGGTGTTCTTTTAGCTATGACAGCTAAGTGGCTCTTCATGTCAAGAGTGTTACTTAAATGGACCATGACCTAGATAAAACCTTCCCTTTATTTTCCCTCAGTGTCAGCCTATCCATAAAAATGCCTTGTAACACTCAGTAACTCAGATGCATACTCAGTCTACTTGGATGCATAATATCCATTTAGAAGGCAACACAAACACAGGCACATTTGACATTGAACAAGAAGCAGTTAATAAGGTGATGAACTTCTCACCAGCTGGTCAGGGGTCTCAAGCTCTTCTGCACATACACACCAACACCCCACCAGAAATTTATCTTCAGTATGAGAATAAGAAATTGGAGAAGCATAAACTTTGTTGCTCTGTAAATGAGGAAAGAAACACCATTTATGTCTAGTTCTTGCTGAAAGGAGTAATAATTTGCTTTTCCATTTATTTGGAACTGACCTGCTCTGGATGTTTTACAGACGTGTCTCTACTGCATTCACTTGCACATGCAGAAAACTGGAATTGAAAATTGCTCATTTTTGATTTAATGTTCAGATTAACATGACTGAAATGTTCAGTGAAAACTGAAGAGAAAGAATGAAAATAGAAACAGAAGGCACTAACTACCAATTATTAGATGTGTTGATCTTAGTAGTCTTTTTCGACCTTAACAATTCTATTACTCTGATTTTTATACACTTGTAGTAGTACCAAAACTTTCCCCTTCCAGTGAGGTTGATCTGATTGTGTGTTGTGTATGATTGTTCCACTACGTATTCTGTATTCAAGTGTGTTTTCCATCCCACCACTGAGCTAAATGCCTTTAACAGAACTAGTTAGCTCTTTTTCTGTTCAAAAGTTAAGATCAGACACCTTAATATTTATATCAGATTAAAGTTATTAATCATTTAGAAAATCTGAATTTCTGAACAAATAGACATTCTTCTCTTTTTAGCTACCTGCAATTACCAAAGAATCACAGAATTTGAATGTAATTCACTGTCACCAGCCCTCTCCAGTGGTGTAGCTGGGCAATCTTTCCTGTAAATTCTCTTGTCATCAAAGACATGTTTTATGGAGCATTATGTCACTGTGAGCACTTCTTTCTTCCTGATGCTATTACATCATGTCACATGTGGTACCTCTGGGAGTGATGTAATGACACAGCAGTTTGAGTGCTGTGGCAATGGAATGAATACCTGTATGAAAACCTGCCTGGAATTAGCAGCAAGCCTTGAAGGAAAACACTCGCACACATTAGGAAATGCCTTGTTGAGGAAAAGCTAATACTTCAGTTCTCTGTGGATTAATTAGGAAAGGAGTCCCATCCAGCACCCAAAACTGTTTACTTGAATAGTTTTCGAGCAAACTACAGTGTTCAGCTGAGGTCTAATTATGCCTGATAGACCCATTACTTTGTAATTTGAGCAGTGTTGTAGAATTTTCCCCAGTGATTAATTAAACTAGAGATAGCGCCCAAATCTTCACAGAAAGCAAGACCACTTAAATTTTTCACAATCTCTGCCAGAGTTTATTTAAGTTTATTTTTTAAAGCCAGTGGGTTCTTCTACCCCTCATTTCCTAGCTTTGAGAATAACCCAGGCTGGTGTGTGTCTTTGTTCCCCATCATGGCTCTGCCTTGCAGATGCCCAGAGGGAATCTCATAAGTCCCAGGAAATCTCAACTGCTTTTCACTTAGGCTTATTCCCTACAAAGGTAGTTTTCTGAATAAGGTTAAATGTGTAGCACTTGTGAAAATGCCTGTGACTGTAGTCAAAAGCACTAAGAAGACAGGAAAGCTGCCACTTAAATGCTGTCCACATCAGAAACCACTGAGGGCAGAAGGAAGTGAAAAGAATGGTAAGATGATTGCATCTTTTACAACTTTTTTTCATTGCTGATACTGCTACTGCCCTCTCAGTGATCTGACTTTTATTATTTGATCTCTTCTTTCTTTCTTTCTTTCAATGCTGAGTGTTTTTCTGAGAAAACATCACCCCAGAAAATTTGCCTTGTGTAAGTGCAGAAAATGTAGGGGGAAGAGAGGGATGGAGAAAGAGAGCTTCTAAAATATTGCATGGAGGCTCACATATAGTCCAAGAAAAACAGAGAAAAGTAATGATTGAAAGGCTGATCTGTGAGGTTTAATTTCTGAGATGAAAGGGTGAATATTTGGACTATGTGGGTTCTGACTGAGATGTTAATAAACCTGCAGTCTTTAGCTAAAATTGTTTCAATATTTGAACAGAATTCATGCATTTACTTATTTAATGTGTATTGAATTGTCTTTCTAAGAGACCTTTTTCCATTCTTGAAGTAGCTTGAGTTACAAATGTATTTAATTCTGAGGGGTGTTGGAGCTATTTTTACTGTAGATCCATTAAGAAGTTTGTATGAAGTCTGATGTGCTTAGGCACATTGTTGTTTGTAAACACAGATACCTCTAACCAGTAAAGCATTAAATGAGGTCTTCACCTACTGAGAAGTTCATGAAGACAAAATTTCTGTTTTGGTAATTGATCAATGCTAAGTACATCTCAGTTTGCTGAGCCAAGGATGCTGGTGATACAACTTGTGTTATTAAATTCTTGTGTAATGGGTGTTCTTGTCCCCACTACACTTATCTTTCTGCGCAAGTTTTGCACTAAGCCCCAAAACACCAGGCAGAGTCCAAAACTGCGCACACAGTGCATCCTGCAGTGCATTATGGGCATTACAGGTAACCCCAAGGTTTTTAGGTCCATACCGAGCTCTGCGCTCATGTGCCTGCACCACATGCAGGATTGAAACTACGCACGGACTCATTGTCTTCCAGCTTCACTTCCATATGGGATATGAAACACCAATATGGTATTCATCCATTTATGTCTTTAGAAGGCATCTCTCCCATCTGGGAAATATCTTCTGTCTTGTTTGCATTGCCCAAAGGAGCCATAGAAACTATAGGTGAGAAAAAAGTTCCATGAATCTTTAGGGCTCTTGCTATCATCCAAAAGATGGTGAAAACACTTTAAATTGTTTTGAAAATTTTGACAGAGTTCTTTTTTTTAAAGAGAAGTGGCTACATTTTACACAGAACACTGATACCAGAGATATAATTTGTTAGGAATATCAGTGGTTTATTTGAAGATCCAGTCTGAAGATACTCTGAGTTGTTAATTTCATCTAGAAGAAAAGCAGTCCACTGAGAAAATTTAAAAAAGAGAAAGCTGCAAATGATGGTACACTGCATTGAGTCTGGCTGAGCTGGAGTGCATTTCCCTCCAGCAGCCCCCCCAGCATTGCTGTGCTGTGCCTTGGTGGCTACAAAGGTGCTGATAATGCAGCAGTGTTTCCTGGGAGAGGACACAGCTGGGCCAGCTGACCCAAACTGACCGGAGGGATGTTCCATGTCAGCCCAGATGTAAAAGCTAAGACTAGGAGGAGTAAGGGAGGACATTCATTGTTTACAAGGTTTGCTTTCCAGAGCAATGGCGTCATGTGCTTGCCAATGGGAAATAGAGAATAAAATCTTTTCTTCTCCTCTTTGCTTGCGCATACGTAAGCTTTTACTTTTCTTTAGTAAACTGCCTTATATCCATCTAGAAATTGTTTTCCTTCTTATTCTCTCTCCCCTGCGCAGCTGGGAAGAAGCAGTGATAGAGAGGCTTGATGGGCGCCTGGCATCCAGATAAGGCCAACCCTTACACAAAATAAAAAATAAACCAGATTTTGCAATTCTATTTTATTCTTTGAAAATACTGGTTTTGATCAATGTTTAATTATAGCATTCATTAAAATAACTACTTATTTGGGAAAGAATGCTTATGAATAATACCCACTAATAAGATCTCCTTTACAATGTGAAACTTATGGAGAGTAAGTCCTCTGTGACAACCTAAAATTTCTTAGGAAGTGCAAGAACTTTGTGATTTCAGCTACACTCTTTACCTAATAAAGTCTGAATGCTCTGCAAAAAGTTAGAAAAAGAAATAAAAAAAAGAAATGCAATTTAAATTCAGAATCTGCACTTTGATTTGGTTTATTCAGGCTTTTTAGTTTCTGAAATTAAAACCAGTAGATATATCCTTTCTAGCCTTAGAGGAGTATAAAATTTCTATAAAACCTTGGTCACTCTAGAAATTTTTAATGCAGTAAAAAGAAGAATATGATGAAGAATATGATATGAGAAATCATTTAAGATAACAATTATTAAGCATTTTATAAGCAAAATAACCAACTTGTGTCAGGATGACCTTTTTAGGCATTGATTTTTTTGTATGGTAGGTTGCTCTCTGTTACTTAGAGAAAAAAAAATAGATTCAAACAAGACCGCAATACCCCAAAGGTGAATTGCAGGAAAAAAAACATGCTCTTTCAAACCACTAATGTTTCTGAAACCTCAAAACCATGAAAGCTTTCTCTCAACAATATAATAATAAACTAATCAGACAAGCTGTATATTCCACAACACATTTTTCCACATGGGATATAGCATTAATCTTTCAGTTATTGAAAACAATTTATTCATTAAAATAATATTATTTGTAATCCATCACTAGGTATAGTTCCCAATCCAAATTACTTGTCTCCAGTACTGCACAATGTATGTAAGTGGCAACTCCTCCAAATGGACTCCAAATGTAGAGTATATACCTTGAGGGTTATAGGTAGAAACTGCTGGAGTGCTGAAAAAGAAAGGACAGTGAATTCCTTTGAGGTCTAGTAGAAAGTGCTGAATGAAAATGTGTGTCCTTACTATAATCTCTGTATTTCGAAATACAAGTCTATCTGACCTGAATATTTATAGTACCATAGAAGACTTTTCCATTTATACCATTTCTGTATCACAGATCTAGCAGTTTCTGCCTTGCTCTCTTGCTCACCACAAAGCTGGTCACCTGTACCAAAGGGAGTGAGTGGGAAGTAGAGGCAGCCAAGACCAAGCAGTGATTTGCTTGTAACCGTCCTCCTTCATGACTAGCTTGGGTGTTGCAGGATATTGTTGTGGTTTGGGTTTTTGTTTTTCAAAGTTGTGAATGGATGCTACTTCCATCTGTAAGTCAAATATGGCATTATTGTGTAGACAGTATTGTCAGGCTCATCAGGACAGGCTTAGACTTGCTCGTCAGTATATTTATCTCAAGGTTAGACTACTGCAGTTTCTCACTGTCGGCAATGCCTCATGTTGTTATCTCAAGGATGCAGATTCATCTGAGTGTTCAGCTACCCCTGTTTGGAGTCATTTTGTGCAGTTCCTCCATTTCATAGGTATTACTGATTTCCTTCTCGCAAGAGTTTGATGTGCATTGTTATGATAGTTTGCATCCTTAGAGAGAGGAAATGTGAGGAATGACAGACAAGATCACCTTTTTATGAAAATCGAGTTGTGAGAGCTGTGCCCTCTCCTACAGCATGAGTCAAATTGCATGAGTCAAATTGGGGCTGTTTTGTGACAGGACTCTCAGGATGAGGAGGAAAGCAGAAACAGCATCATGGGTGTGTGTTTGGGGAAGCCTTTCCCAGGCTTGCTGAAATGAACCTTGCAAACCTTGCCAGCAGGCAGGGCTTAGCTAGTGAACAACCAGCTGCCTGGTCCTACACTTAGCAAGGGAGAGCTGTTTGAGTGATCTCACACAATTGATTTGCTGCTGTTTCCTGACAAATGAGTTTGCTCTTTATTAGCCCTGTTCATAGTCTCAAAAGGCAAAGTACTGCTCATGTAATTCTTCCCTGCACTTGCGAAGTGTACTTGTTACCATTCAAAGTGTTCTGTTCTTTTACAGAATTTAAAAATTAATGATTTATTTTTTTCTCTTTCTGCCAACTTAAAAAAAAGTAAAAAGCAGAAAAAAAACAAGAAAAAACCTCTTTAAGTTTGTTTCGTTTTTTTACAATTAAGATGTCCACAGACACAGTGGAGATGTGCATGGACTGTAAAAATCAGAGCATGTCACAGGGTCTCTCCATTTAGGGTCATTTTGTTGCGATTTAAGAAATATATTCTCTGTGCCATAGAAAACTGAAGAAGCAGCCTTGGTGAGAACATATTTTACCCCTGGTGCCATTGCACTCCTCATCCACCTGCCAGGCAGATGGAGAACAAATCTTAAAGACACAAAAATTCCTTTTTCATGGCTACACATGACTTTTGATCTCATCCTCTGATTTTAGTTTAAATCAGGAAGGACTGTAAGACTATTAAAGGCTCACAGCTAAATACTATTTTGGAGGTTAAAAAAACATAAAAACAACTCAACATGAATTACTCTCTAGTCTCTTCAAAATCAATTTTTACCACTCAAGAGAACAAAGTGTTGTAGAAAGATTACAATCCACAGTAAAAGCACCTGACAAAAAGAAGCAGACATTTCCTCTTTTTTTTCTGAATTATCTCAGAGATGGTACAGTCTTATGTGAGAAGATGCAGAGGATGAACTTCCTAGAAGATGTTTACTGGTTTAAAAAAAAATTACTGCAATGAAAAGTTCTGCCATCCTAAAGCTATTAGAAATTATAAATGAATCATATAGACTGGTGGGATTTGATAATAGTAATTAACCTTGAGCTACAATAAGACCCTTGGATAGGTTTTATAAGAATGCTTAAGCTTTGATTTGGCGTCTGCTCCCAGATTAGTCCCATACCTGGCACACAACTGGGAAACAAATCTGCTTCAAATTCTATGTTTATATAACAAATATTTTTCATTTACTCTGAGCTTAAGCCTCTGAATTCTTTCATATCTTCACTACCATCCTCCTCCACCCCTCTCCAAGCCCCTCTCACGTCTATTAGAAATAGTAATTTGTAACAACTGTTACAGTTTCCAGCCACAAAATTTGAATTAATTCACATCACCAGACCAGGGCAAGAGATGTATAATTAATTGTGCTATGTCCTTTTATAGGCCTTCTGTAGCATAAAGAAATACTCAAGGATGTGCTAAAGACAGAATAAAAAATGTCTTGATGTTTTAAAAAGAGAGAACTGTGGGAAAACTGCAAAGCAAAATTCTTATCAGACGTCAGTTCTAACATTTGCAGGGATTACAATGGAAGCAATATTTGGTTATAGACAGAGCCAAGTATATGATGCAGTTAAAGTTAATATCAAAACAAAAGTTTTGATATTTTTAAAAGTTAAAATCAAAACAAAATGTAGAATATATGATCTTAAAGGAAGAATTTTCTTCTTATTTGCTGAGTGATCAACATCCTTTGTGGTAAAAAATATCATGTATTTAAACGCTATCATAACACATGCATCTAAAATGAAGGAGGTAATCTGGCAAACTGGTTGAAAAAAACTTGAATCTGTTTTTTTCCGAGTTTTTCACTTTTTTTCTTTGCAATCTTGATTTCTTCTTTAATCGAATGAGGGTTTGGGTGTTAAAAGTGTGTATATTTCTCCTTCGTAATGTTCCAGACTGGATTGGGTTGAATGTGAAGTAGATTAGTACAAATATGTGTCTGTAGGTATGTTGGGTTTATGTATACAAATATAATATATTAGATTAGGAATCAAATTGCCCTTAAGGATTTATAAAGCAAGTCATTTTCCCCACCAAGAAATATCTCTTGCATATAGTAATGGCACCTTAGAGTTTGAAACAAATTAATTCAGAAGCAACATGACATAACAAAAGTGTGAACGGGAAAAGTATTATTAGATGAAACATGACAGCAAGTTCAGAACAAGAGTATCTTTGTTTTTGTCCTGGTGTTTTTAAGGAATAATGCATTCACAGCACGGTAAATTTTTCTGAACTTTTAGCATATGAGACCTAAGGGACTACCTGTCAGAGAGGTTCAATTAACCAAAACATTAGTGCTTGGAGATGTTTGATTTTAAAGACCATACCCTTGAAATTTTAAAGTGGAGAGAGTGTATTTCATTTTTTCTAGTATGTAAGCCACAATGTCTTGGAGAGAAGGATTAAATGAGGAACTGTAGCTTAAGAAACTGACTGTTTTTTTCAAGAACCATTAAAGAGCAGCAGTGAGTCTAAATGCCTACGTTTGCACAGCAACATTGGCTTCTGGAGGCAGTTTGATTCTTCTTTTATTCAGAAGGTGTGCTTTCAGCATTAAGTGTGCATTCACGATCTCAGCTCAGGGTGAGGGAGGTGAAAAGCCAAGGTTTATGAGGTTCTGCCCACTTTTCAAAAACTCAAAAATTTGCTGTGTCCACCAGATCCTGTGACTCAGCAGAAGGCTGTGGGAAGATAGACTTCCACGGCTGCTGCAATAGTCTTCCCAGGTGAACCTTGCAGAACACTTATATAAGGACTGAAAAAAAAGGAAAACAGTGAAGGGGAGAGACAAATACAGGCATAAATTAGGAAAGAAGGTTTTCCTGTCTGCTAGGCATCTTCATCTAGTCAGTAGAGCTGCAGTTGCAGGGCTCTTCTTTAAGTAGAACTTTGAGTGGCCTCTGCTGCTTTCAACCAAATTGAGCTCAACCACTTAAAATCACCTTTGGTCACTGGTTTTGATGTATATGACAATATATGGCTAATAAGATCCATAAATATAATAAAAATAACAATAATAATCCCAATAGGCATACAATTTTGCCTTTGGGAGAAGGTTGAATGATAGTTGCCTGGTAATGAAGAGAGGCCAGGTTAGGAGCTCCATTCTGTAGCAGGAGCAGCTATGGGAGCGGAGGCTGGTACATAAAGGCTAAGCCTCTGACCCAGAGCTGTTTTCACACACTGGTAATAACCTGCTGGAATAGCAGCAGCAACAGCATATATCTCCTCAAAGGGATTTTGGAGTACAAAGTGAGAGGGTGGATTGTTTTTGATGAGATTGCATGTCATGTGGTGGAGATTTATTAGCACAATAAAATCAACTCTTTAGCTCAAAGTTTAACACTGGTACATCATGGCGCCCTTTGGATTTCCAGTATTATTTGATCTTAGGATCTTTCCTAATGAGCAGTGAATTGCTCCTGGACTTCTCGGTCATCATTTCAACTAGGCTTATCTCTTTGAGCTGTTGATCATTTTTTGGTTTTTTCGGAGCTTTTCCCCACATTTCATAGCTAAATTTAAATAATCAGAAGGCAGAAAAACGTAAAAACAAAGAAAAAAATTGTGCATCCTCCCTGTTTCTGAATTGACAGATCCACAGACAATAAGCTTTTTATCTGCAACCCTAAAGTTGTACGTCATTAGAAATTACAGCTTGTATATTTTCTTATTTAAAAATTAGATTTTTAAAAATTAAATTTTAGTGGTCATCAAGGTCTTTGAAGCTAATATAACTTCAAAAGAAAATAAAAGAATAACCAGCACTGTGCACTTTTTCTATAATATCATTTAGGCACTTTTTTAGGCATTTTTTTCTGTCTGACACTATTGAATGTAAAGATAAGTTAAGTCTCCTTCCTCTTATATTCTCTGGTGTGTTTCACAACCTCACCTTAGATTATACATTTAATGCTAATTTTCTTACCAGTTGGGAAATCATGACTTTTTTTATTATGTTTTTCTGACAAGTTCAGAGAATGTTTTCATTAAACACAAGGATTATATGTGTGTATGTACCAGTGCACTAAATAATTTGCCAATTGGTACCTGATTTTATTCATGGTGATTACTAGGTGTGGTTGGAAACCAGCCGTTGATACTTCCATAGGACAAAACTGAAATCACAAAAGTTTTACATACCTTGTACCTGTGCTACAGAGAAAATATTTGTTCAATGGAGAAGATAGAGCGGTGTGTGATTACTTGCTCACTCTACAAATGTTGTGGGAGACAGCGAATAAAAGGGTTGCATATGGTAGCCTCAGAGTTGCCCAGGTAAGCTCTGAAATCTCATTAGAAGAAGATAAAAATCACATTTTTGTAACATTTTTCTGGTCAAAAACACTTGCCCCAAAAACACAAACAGACTTACATCCTTGTTTTTCCCTTGTTTTCTTATTTTTTAACTGTGCTACCAAGCCATGTAATTAGTTAAACTGTACTTTTTAGGATGAAGAACAAAGATATTGCTTTAATTCAAATGATTTTCACAACTCCATTCAAAATACTAATTATCAGCTACTTACTGATACATCTTAGGGGGAGGAGAGATGGATGGGATGGGAGATGCTCTTTTCTGCAGTTGTGGTGAATGCAGAGTGTGATGGGGTGTTCCAACACACCAGCACTATGGCAGCACTGAGTGTGAGAGGAGTTGCAAGCAGGTCACAGAAGGAGAAGTGCTGCAAAATATAAAAACAGTTTTTGAGGACTTGAGGAATACCTGCATTCTAAAAATGGTAAAAGTCTGAAATATATGTGTTCTGTTTCCTGGCCTCAGCTTTTGTGTTTGCCTTGTTTAGCAGAGATGGAGGTCAGTGGAGAGAGCCATCCACTAATTAGTAAAGGTGTCCACCTAGTAAAGGTATTTGTGTACACCTCAGATTGCACCCTCTGTCTGACTAGATGCTCTGTTCAGATGACCAAGCAGTATGGAAGATTATTTTTCCTAGAGGTGAAAATACAGGTATATGCATATTATATCAGAGAAGGAGGTGGAGTAGAGAATAGAAATTATACCTTTTAGGGAAATCTTATTTCACTATCTGCAAGTAAATGCTGATTGTTTGTTCAGTCTGGTACCTTCTGAATAACAATGCAAACCAACATTACATTACAGCAACGTCAAACAATCATTTCTGGCATTGTCCAAATTTTGATGTTTTTTACACCAGTAAGGTGTCATAACTTTGCTTGGCTGCAGTAGATATATGTACTTGGGCCTCTGAATTTCCACAATTATTTTTAACTAATACCTCTTATCATGCACTTCAATGAAGTGCTGAGAAATGGCCAGTGAAATTGAGACATTAAGAAATAAGGGGAAAAAAAGAAAATCAGCAATAATCTATGATTCATAGTATAGTAAAATGTTGAGGAATAGATAACCTGACAGGGGTCACATAGACATTCGCTTGTTAGCTGACCAAGAGCTGGAAAAATACCAAACCCAGCTAATCTAGTCTCTGCACCTGCAAAACATTGTGTCCTTGAGCATAGCTGTGTTACCATGACAAGGTGCTGCAGAGAGACTAGAGACATGAGAAAAAGCAGATGTAACACCTTTGGAATGAAGAAGCTGATATTATAGTGTAACCAATAGACTGCTTAGCTTTAGAATATGTATGAGCTTATTACTTGTTGTGTATAAAGTTTGGCACTTGAAATGAATGAACGGAAGCTTTCTAAACACTCATATTGAGCATGTGAAGTTTTCCCCTGCACCGAACAAATGGCCAGCCATAACAGTTAAACCTGTGCTTTTTCACATCTTATTTGTCATTGTATATCTTAGCCATTATCCATTCATCTTTATTGTAAAATATATCCTCACACATTCTGAATAGCATTTGTCTTCTTCGTTCTGCAGGTATCTGCTAGAAATCTTTTCATTCTTATGAAATTCAAGGTTGAATTTTAAGACACATAACCACAAAAAAAATAACATGGAGATGAAATTTTAATACCTCAAGTACAATATTTCCATAATTTAAGGAGATGTTAATCTTTCATCTCATACTAATCTATCAGATACACCACGCTTTTTTTTTAGAGGAAGAGTGAATAATAAGCAACAAATACACATCAAGTTCAACATGTATGCAAACGCTAGAAAAGTAGTGTTTGTTAAATGAGATTAGTTGGAGCACATTATAATAGAAAAGAAAATAAATGCCTTTTGCAATACAGAAAGATACTTTAAAAATCCGTTTATATGACTTTAAAGTTACAAATAGTTCTTCCTGTTTTGTATGACATCATGAAATCTAACTCTTGCCCTTTTTTAAAAGCACACGCGTATCTTCCTTGGATGTGTCCTTTACCTTTTGTAGCTCCTAGGCAATTTCCAGATAAATGCTACCATCTTTCAGATAGTATGAAAAAGTCAAAATTGGGCAATTACTTAAGAAATAATTTAAGAAATTTCTTGAGAATATTTCTTTTTAAATTAGCTGCTGTTATCTACTAGGTTTTTTTTCCTATCTTCTGCCTTTCTGAACAATTTAACAGTTTGCTTTTGGGGCCTCCATCTATATCAAAACTTGGGAAGCACCTAGTTTTTAGTGAAGGGATGTGTGGAATGGCTAAGCAATGCTTAGCTTGTTGTAGACCAGTTGAAGTTTTGTAACTCTGCAGATAGTATATATATGTACACAGATCTGAATATATATCTCTGCATGTATCCGTACTTTCAAATTTAAGAATGGAAGTGTTTTTTCCAAACATGTAATGTAGGACATATGTCAGAGTTAGCTTAAAAATTTTCTGTATGGTTCAGGCTAACTCAAAAAGAATTAATTTTTTAAGTGCAGAAATAACCACTAAGTGGGCTAAGTAACCACTATTTAGTAGTGGATTAGAGTTGTATTTAGTATTGTTCCCTTGTTAAAATTAAGCTATATTACTTAATAAAGCCATTCTACTTAATAAAGCACTATTCTCTGCCAATAAGCATAAAATGGATAAGTAGGTTGATATTTATCTGATTACAAAATACTGTGGGGCTCTATTTTTCCTCAGGAATTGATGGCAAAATAGAACATAGAGAAGCATATTTCCAGAGCATTGTAAGAACCTTACTTTTCTCAAATAATATTGTTCTGAGAAGGATATAAATCTTACTGGAACAGCTGCCTGAAGTCTTGCTATGAAACTGTAGTAATGCGATGGTTTGGTGTATTTTTGGGGTCCTTTTCTCATTTGTTTTTTTGTTTGTTTGCTTTTAAAGAAGACTCATAAGACATTTTTACTTAATGTATCATGTACTGCCTAAAAGAAAAAGAGAAATCCTTACTATTAATGACTGCATTAATAAGTCTTGTCAGATAACTGAATTAGTAAAAATGCTTGAGGAAATAAATGGAATGGTATGCTGTGTCTAATTCTGGGCTCCTCAATACAAGAGAGACCAGGAGATCCTGGTGTGCATCCATTAGAGGGCAACAGGGGTGATAAGGGGACTGGAGCATCTGTCTCTTGAGGAAAAGCTGAGGGATCTGGACCTGTTCTGTCGGGAGAAGAGAAGGCTGAGAGGAGACGCTATCCAGGTATACAAGTGTCTGAAGGGAGGGTTTCAATAGGATGGATCCAGGCTCTTCTTGATGGTTCCAGACAACAGGAAAAGAGGCACCAAACAGAAACTGATGCACAGGAAGTCCTATCCAAATTTGAGAAAGACTTTCTTTACTGTGCATGTGACCATGCACAGGTTGGTTGATCAGATTGCCTAGAGAGCTTGTGGAGCATCCTCCTTTGGACATAATCAGAAAGTGTCTAGATACACCCCCAAGCACTATGTTCTAGGGGATCCTACTTGAGCATGAAGGTTGGACTAGGTGAGCTCCAGTGAACCCTTCCAATCTTACCTATTCTGTGATTCTGTAAAAAATCCCAATTTTTTTCCCTAGGAAATATCTTCTATCTATAGTATTTCTGGCCTACAGCTACGGGACACTGCCTCTCATTTTCCATACAAAATAATTAAATATCATCCTTGGAGGTATAAACTATCCAATTAAAGATTTGCAGAAATCTAGGTAACTTAAAGAATCAGTTGGCCTTGTCAATAAGAAAACTGCAATATCATTGAGAAAGTAGTATTATGAACCATCAAGTAAATAAGAGTTCCGACAGAATGAGGGTCAAAATCTGATCAAATCTGAATCCTCTATAGCCACAGTCCTGCTGCATTGTTGGATGGAAACTTAGTATAGACTTCTTTGCTTTGCCCAAGATACTTATCATGTGCTGCTTGCTCATCCACTGAGGAACTAAAGAGAATTTACAAGCAGCACATCTTATGATACACTTTAAGTAACCATGTATTTTGCAACTGTAGCCCACAGACATATAATTCTAAAGTATTTGAAAAAAGTCCTAGTTTTAAAGTACAGAACACACAAAGGTGTGTTAACATAAAAGTATGAATAAATTTTCACCAAACTGGTAAATAGTGTGAATAGCATTCTGTAATTATTAGAAATACTTGTGAATAGATATAACAGTAAATGAAGTATTAAGATCTTTTTTTCTGTATGCTATTATAATGTTTAAGCACACTGTTGTGTATGCTCTGAACAGACTATAAAACATCTCTGTTGTCAGGATTGGCCAATAGGAAATGACAATACTCTGCAATCAGTGAAAAATTGAGAGGTCTCTCTATGAGAGAGCGCTCAGAAGTCCCATTCCCATTTGCACAGCAGACTTGTCATGAATGAACATTACATGTTTCAAGACTGAGTTTAGGGTGGTTTAAAAGCTTTTCAATGCTTATCCAAGCTAATAAGTAAATAAACAAATAAGTAAATAATAAATTGGAAAGCACATTGTGCTTTCCCACTTGATTCATCTAGGAGCTTAGGAAACTCATAACTAATTGAGTTTATGTCCAGTTTAGAATATTTATTGGATCAAATTTGAACTCCTAGATTTTTGCAGTAAAATTCACAGGTTCAAAGCCCATGTTATGAAGCAGTCCTGCCAGCTCACACAAAGTTCTTTCAGTCCAGCTACATTAATTTCTCCACAGTTCACTAAACTCTTGCTTTTGTTGCTTTTTTTTTCCAAACACAGCAAAGCAAAAGATGAGTTCTCAGTTACAGATGTCAATTTTAAAACACTAAGGCTGTTTAACATGTCTTTTCTATAGAAAATCAAAGAAATAAGAGCAGAACACTACTTAAATAATGATAAAAATGAGTTCTTAGTTATTATCTCACTGTATTGAAATTTCAAAAATATAGATTTCTTTGCTCAAAGGAAGGTTTCCTTCAGGACCTTGAAAGAATCATTTGTTTTACCTTGATGTCCGTTCTAACACCTATAAAGTGAAGATAAGAGAAATATGTTTTACACGCCATTTGTTTTAGCTTTGTGAAAGAAGATTGTGTAGCCTGAGGAGTATAAAACATGAATAACAAAGGAACAACAAGAATTTTAATGGAAGGCTTCATGCTTAAAACTTTTGCTGCAGCGGTTGTTTTGTTTTGTTTTCAATTAAAATGGTAAACACTGATATATGAGTACATGCCATTAGTTTATGAAAGAAACCTCTGCTTTCATTTCTGTGATTGCTCTCTTATACTCTCCTTCATTTCCCTTTATTAAACCATGACAACATAATTATTTCATTAATTAAAGACTTAATATAACAGTGTTGCTAAAATATGTCATTACTTCACAGCACTTATCCAGTGTTAGTACTTAAGTTTTCAGCTGTTTTCATCTGAGAAACTGTAGAAAATAGGGTGCCTTATTTAGTGCAGCATGGGCTATGATCATTGTCCTGTCAAAGAAACCTTCAGCCACACTCACCTTAAAGTGTAGTGTCTTCAGAAAGGCTTGCTTTAGGTTTGTCTTAGTTTTTTTTCCATACCTAGGACGTCAATTGGATATTTATACTACTTGCATGGTTTAGTAAAATAACAGCTTAAATGTTCTTCTATCTTTTTTTCTTTCTTCTTTCTAAGGCTAACTGTTGTTTTCCACCTTTTGTCTGCTCTGCAGCATTATTCTGCTCTTCTCTGGCACAACAGAGCTTTAGTGCCTTCTCTATTCCCTCTCTTGATTCACTGTCTTTGTAGGAACAGGAGACTGCTGGGAGCAAGTGGCTCACAATAAGACATGGCCTTGTCCAATCTTATTGCCAAATTGTTTTAGAACATCTAATATCAACTTTATATGGATTTTCTGTGATGGATGATTATTGTTCCTATGCAATGGTAATAGCCTAGCATTGCAGAAGACTGGATTTATTTATCTCATTCAATAGGACTAATCAGGTGTGGCAGAAAGGGGTATTAAAAAGAACCTGTCTCTACAGAATAACTGAGCTACCTGAAATCTGAAAAAATATGACGTCATCAAACAGGTGCCACGAATGCAGTCAATGTTAGGATCAGACTCACTGGGAGATGTATAATTTCATGCTTGTAGAGATAATAAGTACACTGCTCTTCAGTCTGAATAGGATTGCTAGATTTTCACTTTGTACCCTTCCTGTAACTGCAGATTTCTCCATTTTTCTCTTGATCTCACTTTGCCCCTAATAAATATTGCCTACTCAGCACAGTACTTGAAGTTCAAAATGTTGTCCTCTGAACAGCAGAGCATTTCTTTTCTCTGAACACATAACAAGACTAGAAGATTTGACTTGACTTGTTCATTTTCAAGGGTTTAGAAAAAGTGGACCCAGAAATGAAGGAGTGGTTAAAAAAAACATTAGGCTTTTAATGCTCTGTAATAGCTTTCATTTATAATTAGCTGGAACAGGAACTCACACAGGCCCTAACCATGATAGCTGTAACCAGCATAGGGTTAGGAAGTATCAAAAACAAAGATCAGCTTGGGTAGCAATGGGCTAGTGATTGTATGCAAAAGGTTTTATATACAAAATCCCCATTTTTTTCACAGTAGCACAAAGAGATTGCTCATATATGCAGCCTAATAAAAACAAGTCTTCCATATGCCACAGTTGAAGAAAGTAATTTATATTGCACTATTGTCACTTTGTTATAGTTTCTGGTAGCTATGTATCTCTTTGTGATAAGCAAATTATCTTGTTTATGGATGTTTTAATGCCATCACTACAGAAAAGACCTGATTTGATACCAGCCATTTATGTCCTCAGCTGTTCCCATACAGTTAAGGCAGCCTGAGGCATTTCTTCCATCTTTTACCCTTAAATAGCATAATTTTCTTATCTTTCTCCTCTAAGTGGTTTTTCTATCAGCACCAAATGGCCTGCACACCACTCCTCTCCTAAGCTTCTCTGAGGCTGTTCTCCCATGTGTTCAAAATATTGCCACTGTAGAAAGATTCCTGCATAACACTCTGCTAGTTTTTTGGTTTTTGTCATTTCGCAAAGCTCTTCATCAAACTTTCAGACATATATTGTCTATTTTGTACCTGTGCTTCCAGTTTCATTTTTTTTCATATGCTACTCCTTTGTAACAAAGTAAATTATGACTTAAATTTTCTGGTTTTTCTGTATCTCCTTCCATGATGACCCATTACCTAGAAATATTAATTACTGAATTTCTTTGTCATGAAATCATATCTGCTTTGTATTAACATCTAGAGATTGAAAGATCTCTTCTTTCTTTGCACCAATGTGAGAGAAATTATGAAAAGGAGTAAACAAAATATACTTAAACTATGAAGTATTTTGAGTACCTGTGAAATCTTTTGCTGCCTTATTGAAGGTGTCTTCCTTCACGGACCTCAACTATCTTACAACTTAGAATTCTTAGAGTGAATTGGATCAATGGATTTGTGCAGAGAGCCTAGCCTGGAATTCTCTCTTCAGGATGAAAACACTTCTGTATAAAGTTGCCTCTTTATGAAGTTAAATTCTGATAAATTTGACCCCCTTACTCTCAATTAATCATTTCAGTTAAGTACTTCTCAACCTTGTGCTTGTTTTGCCTCCATTGTTAGAGCAAAAAATTGCTTACAGTGTCAATTACAAGCTCAAATATCATTATTCTTAATGTCAAATTGGACATGAAGCGCAAACCTTTTGAGATACAGTGTGTATTTTTGATCAGCTACTAGCAGACCAAAAGGTGAGTGCATGGAATAATATAGTGTTTAACATACCTATTTCCTGAAAAGATTGCTGGAGTATTTTCAGCTGCCTATAATTAAAATTAGTAGATCTTGAATTATTCATATCTAAATCCTCAAACCAAGTCAGTGCCCAGTGGATTTAGACATTTCACTTCTGAATGTGTTGGTAAGTCAAAGTTGCATAGCTAATCCTTCACCTCATCTGTAGCTCCTGAATTCTTTCATAGCACTGAAGATGTCTTGCTATTGGACACTGCTTTTGAATTTAATAAGGATTCTCAACACAGGGAAAAAGAAAGCAGTGATCCAGATTTGTACTCTTTTCTCTTCAAAAGTGCAAAAGACAATGTGTACCCCAGTAAAAATGTATATACTTCATATTCAGTGACCTGAACTCTTGAGCATCGTCTGTAGAGGTGCAAGTAATTGTTGCACGATGATTATTTTCATCAGCCTAAAGCATGAAAGCAATTGAGTGAAAAAAATCCTCACGTTACATAAAATGATTACTGCCTGTGAGCCATAATAAACAATGTTGTTCTCACAGTGGTGATGTTAAGCAGCAGAACAAATGAGTACAGCCTGCTGATTGTGCAATGTCTTGATCATTACCAATTGCTGTAACTCCCAGTAAGTAAATGATTTAATTATTGGGGTGTCTGCATGATCTGTTTCTAAAAGGAACAAATGATAACAGTGAGAATGCACCACAGCCACTTTTGACAGCAAGTGACTTAAACCTCCACAGCTCTTAAGGTTTCTCGTTGTTGGGCTTTGCTTCTGCTCTGCTGGATGTCCAGGAGGTATATTAAAATGCAACCACAAAGGAATGCAAAGCCAATTTATATTCAGGAGATAAGAAATAATGAGCAAAATATAAAAAAACTTCAGAAGAGCAGAAGGGAAGAGGTAGGAGGGAAGGCTGGGAGATCTATACCTACAGTTCACCACAGTAGCATCACATAACTTCACAAGGTTTATTGCTTTACTGTTCCTGGAAACCTGGGCTTCATCCAGAAATGTATCAATCTAACCATGTTATTACTATATTTAGAATTTGAACTAAATGCTGATTGGAGAGTAAAACTGCTGTAAATTGATGAGTCCATGCAGAAAAGAGGCTTCTCCAGTATTCCATGAGAATCCTCCTTTATGCAATGCAGGTGGGCAAGCACGATTTCCAAGTTGAATAGCAAGTTTGTATCTACAGTGATACAGATTGTCAGCTGTCAGCATTGAATAATGAGTCCTGAAATTGAACAAAAATCATTCTCTGACTAAAGCAAATTTGTTAGGATTTGCAATTTCATCCTTAGTTTTACCTGAGCTTCAACCAGATTGGAGCCAGATCAAGTATCTCAATACTGTATTGTAGCTGGCAGTGTGCACACACACCAAATGGCTTACAAACAATAATCCTATCACCAACAGGATGTTCAGCACTCATGAACTGAAGACTTCCTGGAAGTCAGACAACCCTCCTTGTTTTATTTTTGCCCCTCTGGTCAATACAAGATCACCTCCTAATTTTGGAGTCCATCCTTGCAAATATAAGTAATGAAATCACAAGGTTTTAAAATTTTTGAAAATCCTATTACTCTGCCTACTGTGCAGATTTAAATATAAAAAGGGAAAATGTAAAAGTAAATTACCTTTTTTAGATATATCATAGGTTCTCTGCACCAGTGTTTTAGTTTTTAAGGACAGCTCTTTGAAATAGGAACTATGTGTCTCCCTGTGTATGGAAAATGTTTAGCACTCTCTGATAGTTTTAGCTGCCAAATGCATTAGATTATTAGATTCCTTGTTGTTTTTTCAGGTTGGTAACATGCATGTAAGGTGGCTTTATCAGTCCTAAGGAATACTACTTTCTCTCTCTTACTCATTTTGAGTAGATTGCACCATTCTTCCTCATTAGACTGTAATTGCTCTGTAATTATTTTAACTACAGCTGGGACAATAAGTCTTGATGGAACAGTACCATAAAAGGAGCATGGAGGATTCAAAAATCATCCTCTCACTTGATTTTTATTACTTTTCGCCTCCTCCTAAGTATCACAAAAGGTCACAATAGCAAAAAGAAAAATGAAAGATTAATAATTCGATTCAGGATGATCACCTAGATACCCCTCTAGTAATATATCCTCTACAGAAAAGCTACATTTGCCAGATACATTCTGGGGGGAAGGGAGGGAGGAAGTGGATTTTTTTACTTGCATATGCACTTCACTTACTAAAGCACGTATCCAAGGACTAAAGATAGAAAATAGGAAAAAATATTACAAGGGCTTCATGAGGTCAGTTTCAGTTTTCTCTGTTAGTGATTTCTGCTTCCATCTGTAAGCATTTGCAAGATTTCCTAACTCATCTCTAGTTCTGTTTGTTAGATGGGAAAAAAAAAGCTCTTCTAGCCTTAATCCTCACTCCTACTGCACAAGATGTATAGTGTTTAAGGATCTGTCCCAGGCAGGCCCAGTAAAGCTTCACAAGATATTTATTTCCACTCAGAAAAAAAGTTTTCTTTCTGTGACCTAGCTCAGAATTCAGGTCTGTTGGGTCAGATTTCTGAGAATCAGTTACCTTAGCCATGCATTTCACAAGAGACATGCTCCTGCAGAGAAATCTGCCAAATAAGTGTCAAGATATTTTTGTAAACACGCACAATTTAAAAAAACAAGTAAATTTACTTTAATGCTAGGATTCTTACCCTTTGGAAGGTTCAGTTCTTCATGTCTTTTAAGAGAAATTGTAGATTATTCCATTTTTGTCCAAATTAACACTAACCAATCTAGAACTTTTCACTTTGCCACTCCTTCTTTTTCTTACCCATTTTATCCAATTCTGTCGGTATCCAGTATGCTGTTCCAGTTTTTCCTATGACTGGAAAACATTGTATTAAAAAAAAACCTGTTAGAATTCAGCAATGTTTTTTTTCCAAAGTCTGTAAGCTAAAATTTATACAAAAATCTAGGAATTTCCCACCACTTCTTTAGTTTTATCTATTTTATGATCACATTTCAGCTCTTTTTAGAGAGCTATCCATATTGGGTAGGCATGGAAAGGTAGCAGGAGGGTTACAAAGGTGTCTTGTGTGAGAAACTGCGGGAAGCCCCAGGACAGGTCTGTTGGTAGTCAAGACCAAGTTCCTGTCACTAAATGAGATCATATATTGAAGAAGTGGGGGAAGTTACTGTGCAACAATTGCTGTCAGAGAAGAAAGAGTGAGAATAAGAGAGAAGAACAACCTTGCAGACACTGAGGCCAGTGGAGAAGGAGCGGCAGGAAGCACTCCTGACACTGGAGCATGGATACCCCTGCAGCCCCTGCGCAGATTATGGTGAGGGCCCCTGCAGCCCATGGAGTTCAACTGGGGGACTCCCATGCTGGAGCAGGTGGATGCCTGAAGGAGACTGCAACCCCATGGGAAGCCAATACTGGAGCAGGCTTCTGGCAGGGCCTGTGTCCCCGTGGAGAGAAGAGCCTGCGCTGGAGCAGGTTTGCTGTCTGGACTTGTGACCCTGCAGGAACTTGTGCAGTCTGTTCCTGAGTGACTGCACCATGGCAGGGACTCATGCTGGAGCACTTAATGAAGAACTTCAGCCCACAGAAAGGTCCAGCACTGGAGAACTTTGGAAAGGACTGCTGTGGGAAGGACCCTATATTGGAACAGGGTAGGAGCGTGATGAGTCCTTCCACGGAGCAGATGGGAGAGTCAGACACAACATATGATGAACTGACCGCAGACCCCAGTCCTTGTCATCCTGTGCCACTGTTTGGGAGCATGTAGAGACAATCAGGAGTAAAGTTAAGCCCAGGAAGAAAGGGGGGAAGGGAAACGGGTGAGGAGGGAGGATGTGGGGGGGTAGGATTATGGTGTTTTTAAGATTTGGTTTTATTTCTCATCGTCCCACTTTGACTTCATTGGGAATAAATTATACTAATTTCCTCAAGTCATGTCTATTGTGCCCATGACTGTAACTGGTGAGCAACCTCTGCCTGTCCTTATCCCAACCCATGAGCTCTTGGTTTACTTTCTCTCCCCTGTTCAGCTGAGGAGCACAGAGATAGAGCAGCTTTGCTGAGGATTGGTGTACAGCTAGGATCAACACACCACACCAGCCTTAACACACTGGGGCCAGACACTCATATGCTTTTTTACTATGTAGAGTAGCTAACAGAAACTCATACACATGCTTCTCTTTCATTTTCATAAAGTAATAATTTGCATTCATGCTATGTGTATTTTATTTTCTTTATAACAAGCACAAACAAGCCCTCTAATGTGAATTTTATGGTGCGTCATCTCTTCTCTTCTACTCATCTGTCAGGTTTTAAAATTCTGCTTGTGCAGAATAGTTGTCTTATAGGTGCCCCAATTTCTCCCCTTTTATTCCCACCTCATTCATTAAACACAGTGCAATATGTGTGCTTGAACTGAATTCTTAATTTAATGAGTCTCCTTTAAAATACCTGCACATCAGGAACACATATTGGTGCAAAGTGGTTGGGTAACCTTGCAATCTGAATGTCTTAGGAGCAGATTTCTTGTAAGTGATTTGCTTTTTAAAGTAGTGTGTTTACAACTCACCATTTAATTACTTGAATAAATCTTTCATTTCTGACTAATTTCAGGCACAAGATTAATTTTTGGCATAAATCCACAGGTATCAGTGATGGATTGGCATAGAGAGCTTGTGATAATCCTATTCAGCTTTACTTCCTCGGTAAAATGGAAGATGATGTTCAGAAAGCTGTGGTAAAATGAGTGTAAACATGATAATGCAATTGCAATTACTTCAGACATCCTTTCTTGTGTGTTGCTGTCACAAAAAGGACAAATGTGTAAGAGAAAGGGGTATCAGCAGAAAAGGTGTAATTGCTGTTCCTTTGTTGTGATGCAGGCATACCTTTAAATAGCTACTGAGCTGACCCTGCTGTGGAATTCCACCTGCTAATTCATCAGATCTTCTCCCTTGGAAAATACAATTACTGCATTTGCCAGCTTTCTGCTAACACTGCTTTACTGGGTTTGCATGGCAAGGTTTGGGTGGTGGGGTGGACTATAGGAGTGGGATGACAACTTCTTCGAAAAGCTGCTACAAGTTTCTCTTGTGTCTAATGGACCTATTGCTAGATGGCTCCAAGACCAACCTGCTGTTGACTGTAACTGAGCCCATCAGTGATGATGATATCACCTCTGGGGTAATCTATTATAGGAGAGGGGGGAAAAATACCCAGCAACTTCTTCCAGAAGAAGAGTGAGAACATGTGAAAGAAACAGCTCTGCAGACACTAAAGGCAGTGAAGCACGAGGGGGAGAAGGTGAAGATCCCCAAAGCTGAGATTTCCCTGCAGGCCCTGGTGCCTGTCAGGTACCAGGTACCTGCCAGCCCCATCGTGAGTCAGGCTGTGCCCCTGCAACCCATGTAAACCCCAGGAGGAGCAGACATCCACATGCAGCCCATGGGGGATTCCCAGGCTGGACCAGGTGGATGCCCAAAATAGACTGTGACCCTATGGGAAGCGTGAACGGGAGCAGGCTTCTGGCAGGACCATTGACCCCATGGGGAGAGGAATCCACACTGGAGCCAGTTTTCTGGGAGGATTTGGAATCCTTCAGGGGAGCCACACTAGAACAGTCTGCTCATGATGGACTGCACCACAGGACAAACACATGTTCAATCAATTCATAAAAAACTATAGCCCACAGAAGGATTCACTTTGAAGAAGTCTATGGAGAACTCTGTCCTGTGAGAGGGACCCTATGCAGGCGGGGGTAAGAGTGTGAGGAGTTCTTTGTTTTCCAAGAACCTTAGGGGGATTCTGTGTGTTTATTTTACCAGGACAAAATAATCAAGTTTTTTTAATAACTCAATTTCCTTAGTTAATTCCATTTCTCATTTTCCCCCTCCTCCGAATGATTCATATATGTGTGTGATATGTAGTCACTGCATGTGATTTGTAGTCACCACATGCTCACCTGTCTATATGATGTTGCTTCACACTAAATCTGTTTTTCCTTTCCTGTTGAACCAAAAGATACTTCCACACTTTCTTGGTCTACTGCATTAAGATGGAAATGCCCATGTTTCACTGGCTCTTGGAATATTCAGATTAAAAGTACACTGAGCCCCAGAAGCTCTCCTCAACATACCCACCACCCTAACTGAAAAGGAGTAACTGCTAAGCCATTGCACACTCAAAAAGGAGCAAATTTTTGTCTTTTTCTGTGTGTGCCAATCTTGCACATAATTCTTCTGGACTGATAAACATCCCTCCCATAATGGACATGCTGCCAGCTGGGAAAATAAGTATCTGTAGAGATTCTTCTTCCTCAAGTGGATTGTTGAAGATTGGTAACTAACATACATAGCAGTCCTTTGGCAGTGTCATTTATTAGGGAGGAGTTTTTATGGGTGGCAGGAAACAGGACAGAAAGATTAAGATAATTAATAGTGAGAGTCTACTGCTGATTCTCGCCTTGCATTAGGGGAAAAGGTGATAACCTGCAGTTATCACTAGGCAGTGATAAGCCCTTTTAAATGTATATGATTATGCCTCACAGACAGAATGCAGTCTATAAACACCAAACATGAAGAGGCTTAGTGTAGTCCTTGATCCAAAGCCAATTAAAGTCAATGTGGAGCTCTAGGAAAATCAAAGTGCTGAATCTTGCTTACAGTTTATGACTGAAATGAAGCTCTACTGTGGCTGAATTATTCCTACTCCTTTCTCTTTGTGATGAAGTACTGGTAAGTTCTTAGAGCATTAATGAACTAATTCTCCTTCCAATTATTCAGTCCTCTAGAGCCAACATATGACCTGAGCATTTACACCCAATTACCTTGCATTAAATCTGGAGGAAAAAAATGGCTGTATTAGTCAAACTGCTTAATGTTTTTCCAGGCTAAGAAACAGCTTTATTTCCATATATCTAAGCTTTTAAAAAGCTAAAACAGTTTATTTTTTTAAAAAATGAAATATTGTTCACAAAACATGAATAAAATGCCAGTGTGTCCTCCCTGAGCTGCATTACAGATTGCTGTGAAATTCCTACTTGAGAGAAAAACCCTGGCTTTGTAAAGTAAAGAAGCAGACTGGTTTGTGCTGATGAAATCCCTCCAGGATTTTGAAGGGCACCACCTAATTTTTTTGCATGCGTATTATATCCTCCTACTGATTCCATTAGTGATTCATGGAAATTATACCTATTAAACACAAAAAATATTCATAGATCTGATTGCTGACATGAATATACTGGTTACAAAGGCACCAAGATACTCGCTTTTAATTGCATGAGACTTTATTTGGTGAAGTTAAAACATGATAATAGAAAGGTATTTTCTTTAGACTTTTGAATCCCTGCAAGGTAAAATAATTTCCTTTGTAAAAAAGAACATGTTGATTTAATGTGTTTTGTTGTGAATGTAAGTAAATAGAGAAGCAGACTCCTAGCTAGGAAGCACAGCAAAGATCTTTAGGATGCAGTAGGTTTCCTTCTTTCTGCATGATCTGGGGATATGCTCCGGGGATATGCTCCTTTGTATCCACAATCAGTGTATGCAAATTTTTGCAGCCTGGCATCTGCAGTCTGAGCTCTGAGCACAACACCAGCAGCATCTCTTATTTTTGGAATAGCAGAAAGAACATGTAGACTTTGAAATAAGGAATGGCAAGAAAGCATTGAAGTATTAATACAGTAAGCTTTTGTCAGACCTAGTTAAAATTGGTAGAAGGCCAGTGAGATTATAACAGAGTCTGAGTAAGCAACTTCGTGCATTTGATCTTCTAAGAAACATCTGTATAGTGGGAACTATGACTGATACCTGCTTATCCCATCTTCTGGGAAGATGCTCTGTTTTACTTTGGCACTCTTGTCTTAACTCAGTGTGTTGATGCTATCAGGTCCAGTATGGTTACCTTGGCTTCCAGATTGACTGGTCTCTACACCTGGGAGTTCAAAAATTGCAGGAAAGCATTTTCCTCATTTTTCATTTTGGTGGTAAAGTTCATTGCAGAGATTCACAGAGAAAGGCATCCTCATATGATCTCAGTTCTTTTCTAGATAATTACAGCTCTATGATCTTCTCTAATCTGAAGATGGCATGGGAAAAATGTGCTAGCACAAGAGGTTAGTCTTGTGGTCTCATAAAACTAGACTAAAAATGCTTAACCAATTTGAAAATGGTGAATTTTGAAAACCTCAAGACACACATTTGGAGAATTATTGAATGGAGGATACCCTCAGCCTGATAAACTAGGTGTTGCTTTACATATATACCGTACTTGTATCTAAATCTGTACCTATCTATCTATACCTATAGCTATAATGCCTTTTCTAAACTTATTTCTATTATTCTTGGCTTATGAAACAAAATAAAGTAATGAAAGTGTCAGAGAAATAAGTTTGAAACAAAAGGCATGCTACTAAAGCTAAGACCAGCATATGTGACAGCCACATATGATGCTGGGATGATAGCTCACCTTGTTCATACACCCTCTCACATGCCTGTGGTTGTTCAGTTCTGCTGACCTTGCTTATGAGAAACTGCTGCCTGGGATGGAGATTTTCTGGCAATTCATTTTGAGAAGAAGCATTTAGCTAATGACACCAAATCATTACCTGTAATCAAAGGTATAATCAGTTTTCTGAACTACTCAATATTCTTACTGAAAGGGCGCTCTCAAGGAAGTAAGTGGCTGGAGAGAAGTTCTGCATGTCTGCACCAGTCCTGTAAATGGAAATAGGCAGATGTGAATTTTTCATATCTTTACCACTCTTACTACCAGGAGATTGGATTCACCTATCAGTCCAGATAGCTAGAAGTAATTGTTGATGCCTCAACTGTCATGATATTTAGTGTTCTCACTCATCATCAGTGTGATATTGTAGCATAACAAATTTCTAGGACTGCCTTAGCTTTGAAGTTAACTGGAAAGCTGTTTGTGGGACTTTATTGTTTGTTTTCTTTTTGCCTCATTTATTTGCTGTCAGAGACTGATGTTTATAATTTAGCATAGGTGTTTTTATTCTGAAGGGAGCAGAGGTTTAAGATCGAATGTGCTCAGTTATCACATGTAGAAATACTGTGACTTCTCACTGCAGGTGTCACTGAGATGAACACAGGAAAGTAAAACATTTTAGAGAGGAGGAAAGTGTGCATAGACCAGTACCTGTGCAACAACTTCTCCTACATTAACTATACATTTTAATTTCGTCTTGAAAGTCTTCCTGCGCCAAACTTTGACATAGCTTTGATAAAATCCAAATCTCTTAAGTTTGATGGTATAAACTTTCTAGCTTGCTGTTCTCTTCTAGTTATTAGGTGTATAAGATATTTCATTCTGTGTGAATTCTTTCCCTCATGCACATGGATTTCTTTTCACATCCTTTTTTCCCTATCCATCCCTTTTATTAGCCTTCTGTTCCATGTGGTCACACTGCTGCTATTTCAGCCCCATTTTAAAATCTATCACTTGACACTGCTTTCAGAAATCCAGAAGAAATTTATTATTAAACCTCATGAAAATGTGCAAATGACTTAATTTCTTTGTTTAAGTATGTAATTGCATTTAAATTTGTATTTAATTTATTTATCTTATTATGTCAGATAAAAATGTTCAGGCAATCGAACTTCCTACATGTTTTTCCTCAGAAGTAACTACCCTTACATTATTGATAATACTTGAGGTGAATGCCACTGTCCTTCTGTCTTATAGACCAATGCTTTACCTCGTCTCCTTTCATGTCAGTGATACTTGCTTATCAACAGAAGCAGGTTTCTTGGTGTGACTCTGAGGCCACCGGGTTCATGATTGGCAGCAAAGACATAATAGGAGCTGAATCCAGTGTAGAAGTTGTAGTGGTTTTAATAGAAAGTGAATTATAGTAACACACTGTGCATGGCTGAGTATGGTTCCTGAGGCTGACAAGTCTCTTCCATGGGCTTATTTCTGTTATGCTGAAGCCAACATGGGTAGAAAAAATGCAAAATATTTTTAATCTAAATAAAAAATGTTTGCTGCATTCCTCGTTTTCCCATTAAGAATGCTTTTAAGTGCACCACAGCTTTCATCCCCTCGCAAGTCCAAAGATACAAAGATAAGATACATCAGAGTACATGTGGTTCATGTTAATAAAAATAGTCTCATAGAAGTGTATGCTGAAAAAGCAGGAGCAGCACTAGCTTTGATGGAACTAAACAACAAACTCAGAAAAACTTAAGAAAAAATCTGATTGTCCCTTTCTGCTCTGCACTGGTGTGCACCTCACCTCTAGTGCTGGGGGCACTCTTGGGTACCACAATATAAGAAAGACATTGAGCTCTTAGAGTGCATCCGAAGGAAAGCTGTGACGATGGTGAAGAGCCTTGAAGGAAAGCTGTATGAGGAGTCAATAAGGTCTCTTGTGGATAAGGTTCAGCCTGGAGAAGTGGATAAGGTTCGGCCTGGAGAGGACAAAACTGAGGGGAGACCTCACTGCAGTTACAGCTTCCTAGGGAGGGGAAGAGGAGGGGCAGACACTGATCTCTTCCCTGTGGCAAATGGTGACAAAATGTGAGGAAATGGCCTAAAGTTCCATCAGAAGAGGTTTAGGTTGGATATTCAGAAAAGATTTTTCGCCCAATGGGTGTTTGGGCACTGGAGAAGGCTTCCTTAGGAAGTGGTTACAGCACCAAGCCTGAGAGGGCTCAAAAAGCATTTGGACAATGCTCTCAGGCACATGGAGTGACTCTTTGGGGTGTCCTGTGCAGGGCCAGGAGTTGGACTCAATAATTCTGATGGGTCCGTTCCAGCTCAGGATGTTTTATGATTCTATGATTTAGGTTGCATTTTGCAAATGCCAGCACCATTTGCTTTTCACAGTACAAATACCAAAGTTGTTGTGTAAGTAAAGTGGAAAGGAAGGTAAAATATCTAGGGGTAAGAAAGGGATCTTTCTTTCACACTTCTTAGTTAGCCAGTGGCCGTGACCCCTCACACAGGAGCTCAGTCATGGGGAAACTTGCTGCACAAGGGAGAACCATGTCTCCTCCTTGTGCCACGCTCCAGTGCAGTCAGGTATCTCTTCCCTAACTCTCAGAACCTGGTCTCTTCTGCCCACACCACATGAAAGAGGGGACATCCACAGCCCTCAGAACCAATCAGCGAGGAGATGCTGGAAGTAGTCATCTGCACACAGGGCAACATGATGCCATTTGCACACAGGGAGCTGGAGACAGCAGTGCAGATAGCATTGCGTAAGCGCACACACACACACAAACACAAACACACCGCACCACAGTACCAGTCTACAGCCATTGCCAGGGGCACGGTGCAACCTGCTGAGCAGAGAGAAAATCAAAAGTGATTTTTATGTGAGTTACAGGTTTGTGAAGAGGCAGCAGTTAACACTTGACTGAGAGCTAAAAGGCTGTCAGCAGTTCACGCTCCTATGGCAAGAGGCTGTCAGTTCCCAAATGGCTTACAGATCAATTACACAAATAAGGGAGGTGGTGAGAGGAAGGCTGTGTCGAAGAACTGAGAATAATGCAAGACCAGGACCTGAGAATGACTCTTACCTGAGTTGAACACCAGTGGCAGGGGCCAGGTATATGCCTGAACTTCCTGAATCCCAATCTGAGCCTTAAAAACTTTTCTGCACATCCCAGTGGCCTTGCTATGGGACTCCATCTTTTTGTCTCAATCACAAACAATCTGCTTCTAAGAGATTTTTTTTCCCTTTTTTGTTTGATTTAGCTGAGGTGGTAAGTCTACTTTATTCAGGTATTATTATCAAGTTATATAGAACAGCAGTGGCTTGTCTAACAGGGTAATAAACAAAGTCTTGAACCTGGAAAACTACAGTCTCTTTCATCTTTTATATCCTTCCTTCTCTTTTTGAATTTTAGGAGAACATGCATCCTTTTCATTAGCTCTCTGTTTCCCCAGCTCCTCTATTATTGGGTCATAACCTGTCCTGTGTTACTGTTTTTGCTTCTATTCTATTTCCCCCTTCATCTCTACTCTTTGTTATTTTATTCTCCTGTTGGATCCTGTTGCTTCTTATTATACAGCTTTATTCTTGCAGAAGGATTGCCTCCTGCAGAAACTGGTCTGCCCTTCCCTATATCTTGGTCTCTTCCCACAGAGCAGGTCCAGTGAAGACCCTAGAAATCTGAGTGATCTTTGAAACACAGCATCACTAAGCAGTTGTCAATCATGTCTTACTGAGGTTGACTGGACCAACAAAACAAAAGGAAGGAAAGGGAAAAGTAAAAAAAAAGGGTTCTGAGCCTGATGTCCTGATGTTTGCAAAACAATTCCTTTGTGTCAAGGTTAAGAGTTTTCTTTGCAATGTTAAAGTTTATTCCCAGAAGGAGTCCTTTTTATTTTGTAGACGCATGCTACACTGATGACACCTGAGGCCTTGTTAGCTCTTGTGCTCACCCATGTGCTGAGATTTCATCCTATTCCTTATTGGTTTATATTATTCTTACTAAGCATTCTGACCTGAACTTTGCTTGCATTTGATAGTATTACAGTTAAAATATTCATTTTAAAGGTCCAAGACTAGCAGTGTATGAATGTCAGCAATGAACTGAGAGGACAGCCCTGGCCCCATGGTAGGGCAGCTGCACCAAGGTGTTTCCTTCTAACATAAATATATTGTGTGCGGTGTCTTAGAGTGTTATAAATATTCATCAGGAGCAGAACAATACAACTGGCCTCAGCTCTAAATAAATCACCATGAACCTAAGTAGGTAATGGTTGAAATTTTTCATAAATAATTGTGATTTCTTAAATATTTCATTACTCCTATTTTGCCTAAGAACCACCTGTTTCATAAAGTCAATATTGAAAACTTGATAGCATTCAGTAAGCACTTATCTCTATTGCTTTTAACTCTTGTACATACATTAGAGAAGACCAAGAGGGGCAACAAACAGTAGTGAGTAAAAATCTAATGTGATTTTTTTTTTTTTCATAGCCACAGAATTAAGCTGTACTACCTTGGAGGTTTAAAGAACTCTTATGTTTTGAAAGAAGGCAGTCATTTAATCTTGTAAAAATCACACTGAATTTCTTCAGAACTTCCACATAAACTGACAGTGAAAAAAAATTGCTAGTGAAAATGGGAAGGTTTTTCTAGTAATGAATTGCAGTGTAAAAGTAAGAGTCATCACTAGTGAGGAAAACTGAGCAGATTATCTTCTGAAGCCTGATGTCAAACACCTGAAACTTTAAAATCAAATGACCACATAAAAGTGGGATCAAAAAAAAACCCAAAAAATCTGCCATTGAAGTATTTTCAGTAAAAAAAAAATCTCAACAAAATTTGCAATGTAAATAGCATAGATATATTTTCAAATGCTCTGTAATAATAGTTTCGGCAAACTACTGAATATTACCCTTTTCTTGGTTTTGGGTTTTTTTTTTTTTGCAGCTTTATCTTTCTGGCAGAACTATTCCTATTGGAGTGTAATATAATTGTTTTATTCTTGTAAAATAAACTGTGTCTTTTTAGGACAAAATAGTGATGCATCCCAGAGGGAAGCACTGCAGCTTGTAGAAATCCCAGTTCATATAATAGGATATATGTAGTAGGATATAGTCAGATTGTAATTTCAGTAAGGTGCCATCATGCCCAGGCATTTTGAGCATCAGAAAAATACAGAAGGTTTTAAAGAGAGTGTTGGGGGTTTTTTTCCTGTTTGAAGGGGACAAGAGAAAGATAGGCTTTTGGGGTTTTTTTTCTTCTTTCCTAGAGAAGAAAACAGTCCTTTCTTACAGTAAAAAAGACAAAGCAACCTGTGAATATAATATTTGGGTTTGTGAAGCTCTAATTCATAGAAAGCAAGTTAGAGGGAGTTATCTGCTACTGCATGAAATGAGACTATATTAAAAAAGTATTCTTTTTGTTTCAATATTAGAAGAAGCATAGAATCATGGAATAATTAAGGTTGGAAGTGCAACACTGGGTGAACACTGTTCCCAGTAATGTTAATAATAGGCATCTTATTTATTAGAGTGTGATATAAGATCTTTTAAATTAACATGCTGCAATATCTTACACTTGCTTGAAGAGCCCCTAAATCTGCATATGATTTACTGCAAAAACTGTCCCTTCCCAGAAATGAGATTTTAAATCAAATCATATGCTTTCATATAACAAAACTGAAAAAATGGAACAGCAAAAAAAAAAATGGCCCCTTAATATATTTGTTTTAGTTGGTACTAAAAGAACAGCATCTGTGCTCTCTTCAATAATGCTGCATAATTCATTTTAATGCACCGTATGCAACAGACACCACTGAAAACTTCCTGGCTTTTTATTGAGAACTATGTGGTCTCAGAAAGTTTCCAGTCTCAAAACACATATGCCAAGGACATATCTGGTTTTTTTAATGAAGAGGAAACAGTGCAGTTGACTAGTACTGACTGACCTTGCCTGCAAGTATTGCATCCCTGAAAGCCTGCAAGGTAAAAGTAATGGACAATACGATGAAGTGATGCACAGCTGGGCAGATGATGCTGCCTGATTTGGTAGTGCGGTATATTTTTTTGGACAGGTTTATGAAGTGTGTTTGTATCTTCCAGCAGGACTTGAACCCTCCACTGCTGCTGCAGGTTAGCAGGGACACCTAGTGGCTCTGGTAAATGCAGCTGGAACTACTTCTCCCCCTTACTGATACACAGTAAAGGTTTTTCAGAACAGGCTCTCAGTGCCTCCCTGCTTCTGTGTTGTCTCAAAGCATTTTGCACCACAGTTCTTCTCTGTAATTTTTTCTGTATTCAACGGAGCAGGTAAAATAAAGAAGTGTGTATTTTAAGTGGTGTGACAGACTTTCAGAAGAAAGAGGGTTGGTGCTTATTGCATGACTGCTGTAGTCAGGGGTTTCAGAACAAAGCAGGAGGTCACTTAAAATCACAAATTCCACATATCTTCTTTATTAATTTTTTTGCCATTAAGGCAAGGAAGTGTTTTTCATGATGGTGGGTTTTTTAAAGCTAACCATTTTTAAGTAATGCATATAGAATTTTCTTTTGTCATATAGGTATTATGTATTACCTCATTTTTATTTCTTCTGGGACTAAGTAATTCCCACTAAATCAATAATTCTTATGAAAGTGAGGCACTTAAATGACACTTGGGGAATCTGTGCACGTAAAATGCTTTTCTTAGAAAGCCACAGGACAACCTCTCAGTGAAATTTAAACCAGTATACACCGAGTGTACAAGGTCACCTTGTAGTGCAGCAGATACACTGCTGCCACATCAGGTTAGGCAGGATCTATCTAGCCTCATATTGTGCCTCATTTGCTGCTGGCAGCAACATCAGAAGTGTACCTGTGATTAATGCGAGTGAGCTGTATTATGCCAGGGTCTTGGACACCTCTTGAAGAAACCAGAAAAAATCTAAAAGCATCTGAAGGTTAGATGAGTTCACCAAGAACAAAACATCATTCTCTGGGATGATCTACTGCTCTGCACAGGAGCTACATCCTGCCCTAATAATCTTTACAGACACCAGCAGCCACTGCAGCTGCCAGCAAGGAGCAGCATTTCATGGCCAGTTTGGCAAAGACTCCTCAAGCATTGCCAAGAGAGAATCAAGACTGTAAAGTGACAATAGAATAGGTAGCCCAGAGGGTGAAATGCTCAGGATCCAGTTGCAGGGAACTTGGTCCCTTCAGTCAAGAGCTCTAAAGAGAATGGCTTTACATAGTAGAGAAAAACACAACTGATAGGCTTTTAAATCAGAAAAAATCTGACCCCATACAGCTGCAGCAGAACTTAATTACGGCCCATTGAGATCCTATGCAGATGAATTTCAAGTGATCCTTCTCAGTAGGTACAGAAAACCAATGTTTTGAGGATTTGCTCTTAGGTAACATTCAGTAATGATACACAGTCATTAACAAGTTGCTAGAGAAGTTTGAGGCCATCCCTTTCCCAGACAAAGTATTTTTATCGAAACAGAGGTAATCTACATAAATTATCTTCCCATAATTTCATTGCTTGTAAAAACCAGATGTGACATAATTCATAGCTGATAGCAAGCCTTGTTGATGACAATTGAGTCATTAGGTGGGATTTTCCTTCTCTGACCTCATCAGATGGCATAAAACACACCCTCTGATTCTATTCTTACCATATGTCTATTAATGATAGACTCAATAAATTATAATCATCCTCTGCTTTCAAACAGATGACACTGAACAGAAGTGGCTTTGATAGGTTTCAAGATCATTGGATTTTGCTACTCCTCATAAGCCCATGATTTCCTTTTATGGTATTTCAGTGTCATGGCATCTGGTTATACATCTTTGAAGAGACCTGCCTGTTCCATGCAAGGGAGATAGGCTTTTCTCCCAACTTTGATCTAAAATTTCCATATGCTCCTTGAATATTTGTGATTGATATTAATGATCATAGAATCATTAAGGTTGGAAAAGACCTCCAAAGTCATTGGGTCCAATCTTTGATCAAACATCACCATGCCTGCTAAACCATGACACTAAGTGTTACACCCAATCAATTCTCAAACACTCCCAGAGATGGTATTGCCACTACTTTTCTAGGCAGTCTATTCCAATGCCTAATCACTCTTTCAGTGAAGAAATTATTCCTGATGTCTAACATGAACTGCCCCTGGCCCAGCTTGAGGCCATTTCCTCTTGTTTTGTTAGCAGTTGCCTGGAAGAAGAGGCCATCTCTTCCCAGGCAGTTGTATAGAGCAATGAGGCCACCCCTGAGCCTCCTTTTCTCCAGGCTGAACATCCCCAGTTCCCTAAGCTGCTCCTCCTAGGAATTACCTCTGGACCCTTAATCAGCTCCTTCACCCTTCTCTGGACTCATTCCAGCCCCTCAATGTCCTTACTGTGGTGAGGAGCCCAGAACCTAAAGCAGCACTCAAAGTGTGGCCTCACCAGTGACAAGCACAGAGGGACAATCACTGCCCTGGACCTGCTGGACTCGCTATTGCTGTTACAGGCCAGGATGCCATTGGCTTTCATGACTACCTGGATGCATGTTGGCTCTTGGTCAGCTGGGTATTGATCAGCACACCCAGGACCTTTTCTGCTGCACAGCTTTCCAGACACTTTGTCCCAGCCTGCAGCTCTGCATGGTGTTTTTGTGACCCAAGGGCAGGATCTGCCACTGGGCTTTGTTGAATCTCATATGGTTGGCCTCAGCCCCTAGATTCAGACTGTCCAGATCTTTCTGCAGAGCCTTCCTGCCTTCCAGCAGATCAGCACTCCCACACAATTAGTGTCACTGAGCTTTGCGCTTTTAAACCTCAGTCTTGAGGTCCTTTGGTAGTTATAGTCTCAAAACAGTTTTACTGTGTATTAGGCTGATGATCAGCTCCAAATATCATCAGTCAATCAATGATTAAAATTTAGGAAGCACTACTTCAAAGTGCTACTACTTAAATGTTGTACCAAGACACTACCCTGTCTCCTGAATGATGGCTCTTAGTCCATTTTCCCACAACGTGCTTTGAGAGGAGGCCTGGTAAATATTTGAGAAAGAGATTGTTGAAATCCTCTCTTCTCATGTCTTTTGCCTCTCTCTCATTTGCCTACATACAGAACCATTGTAAAACTTTGCATTTTTTTCAAATTGCAGTGAATACACTTCTTCATTACATATTCTGTTAATTTCACTTCCCTTTTACGCTATTTTTTTATTTTAAATATGAAAAAGCTTCCATGTGCTAGTGCACCACTACTATACACTAATACATAGTTTATCAAAAGTATGGATACTTGTGAATATTACTTAAGGGATTTTTATATTTATTAAGACAATATACAGTTTTTGAAAAGGAAATGTATTGAGATCTTGGCAGTAGTCCTAGTTTGTACACCAGCAATACCTACCTTTTGCTGAAGCTGTCATTCTTAATGTGACTTGATTCTGGCTTTACTTCATTGTCTGAGAATCAAAAGCTGCTCTAGCCATCATTACCAAATAATGAATGGCTTGTTTGCATTAGACATTCAATTTCCTAGGCTTCAACTAGAGAAAACAAACCCTAATAGCATGGTTGTTTTGAGACTTCTCTATTCTTCATAGTTTGAAGGTGTCATGTACTTGCTTTCTTCACACTCTTTTTTTCCATTTGCCTTAAAACATTCCCGTTTCACCCGTGGTCTACAGAGGTTTTGGAGTCTCATGAGAACCAAGCTAAATATAGGTATGGAAATACTTATTCATCAGTGTCTTGCAAACTTAATGATAAATATATTTCAAGTACTATAGCATGTGTTTAGAGAAATAGGGTCTGAATCACAGATGAGAATCATGTATTCAGCATTTTCTTAAATGGCACATATAATTTCATGAAAATAAAGGTGTATATTTCCATATAAATTTTTCATATAACAGTTACTGAAATGTGTATGAGACTTTTTTGCATTTCTTCTGGAATTTATGGTACGGAACAGATATTCCTCTTGGTATGTTTACAGTATGATTCAAGTAGAATATGGTAGAAGGAAAAGTTTATAGATGATGTACCAATATTACCCTACAGAGGAATGGAGTGATGGAATGGAATGGAAATGTGAAGGGCTAACCTCCAATGTTATCTTAATTAAAATTGTCTCTGTTAAAGTCCTTGTACTACCAAGAACTGACTGCCATGCTTCATACTGTGTGATAAAGTGCCTTCATACTTCACATTGTGCAAGAGTAATTTAAAATTTGAGACAAAGGAGCAAAGTTATCACTTCCTAGCTGGAAAAGCTATGAATCACACATAAGAACAAAGTCAAATCAAGGTGGTAGATTGCATTTTTGGATCTCTGTTTCTGACGACTAGTCTGTTTCATTCATTATACCTCAAACTAGCAAGTGCACATGCTTACATCTAAAAACAGTTCCTGAATGCATGGCAAATGCTCTGACTGATCAGCCAGCTAGCACCAGATGGCATGGCAGGACACTGTCTAAAAATTTTGTGAACTAAAACGTCAAAGATTTGCTTTTCTGCAAAGAACTTCATATGTAAAACTCCCCAAGAAAATTCCTATAAATACCTAAATATAAGATACTCCTTAGAAATAGAAGTTTGTTTGAATTGTGTCTGACTCATTTTTTCCCATTTCCGCTTAGGTTTGTGTATTATTGAAATAGCAACCTCAGTGTTAACCCACTTACCCAGTTTTGAGACTCTGTGAATTTGAAATGTATATTTCAAAATAGGTTGAGGGTTTCTGCAGCAATTATATAAGCTTCAGTTATTTGTGTTAGAGATTTTGTTATAAAGGCTTGTTGTTTATTCAGAAAGAGAATTTTTGCTGTTTAGATTTCCAGTATTTTTCACATTTAGAGGGCTTTTCAAGGAATGAAAAGGAAGAATAAAAACAAACTTGTCTTTCCCAAGATCTTGGGAAAATTGTGTCATCCTTTTGAGATATGATAGAGTTGCGTTTTACAAGTCAGATGCTGCTGTGTAGGTACAACACATGCACCAAGCTGGACTTGGTCCTTACATCATCAGGTCTTTTTACAGTGTTGTAAGTGCTGAAAGCCACTCAGTCAGATAGAGTTTGAGCATGCCTGAAACGTCTTATACAGCAACTAGGCTTGGGTTGTCCAGTGGTATTGTGATTTATTTCCATAACTAAAAAAAAACTTTTGCATTGCTAAAAAAGTTAATAATACAGAGAGTCATTAAACAAGAGAATCATTAAAAGGAAGGAAGAACTCTTGCTCAAAATGATGACTCAGTTAAGAAGACAGTTTTGGGAAAGCTGTTCCATACAGCAGAAATTCTCAACCAGAAGGTCCTCCCACCAGCCCCACCAGATTGTGTGAAGAGATGCAGAGGACACGCTTGCTAGCCAGGCATTGGGAAGTGGATCAGAGACTGATAGCTTTTTTAAGGATGCACTGCCATTCCAAGCCATTAACCAAACTGATGTTTGGAACTGATAAGAAGGATTTCTGGCCTGAGTTCAGAATGCCATTCCTCTCTCCTCTGTGCCTTTTTTTCCTTCATCCTACCCCATGTGAAGACAGTGATTCATTCCCTTTAGTCTCCTCCATATCGCAGTATGTATTAGAAAAGGATAAATTTTCAAACAGAATATACTCTTTCAGTCCCAGGGGAGGCAGAGGGAAACAAACAGTGTTTACTCCTTATTTTCTTCTCTTCATATTTGTGAATAAGTTTGAAGGTTTGGATTGTTTCTTTTCCCTTACTGTGAGAATTTCTGGTCACTGAGTCCTGACGTACACTTATTTATGTGCTAAGTAGATAGGAACACTCTGCAACTACTAAAATCCTATTCTGTGCAGCTGATAGTTCAGAAATTAGTAAAGTGTTGATCGAACTCCAAGTTCCACTCTCTAAACATCTGCCTGATGCTAACTTCATCTCATATATGCTTGTTTGTGAGATTTTTCCAGACTCAGTATCAGTATTTGGATGTAGTGACCATGCAGAAAATAAGCTAAATTAGCTAGAATGAATATTTCTTAAAGGAAAGCTTATCCATGTGTCAGTCATTTCAGGCAAAGTCAGATACCACATGGTTAAAGAAAGAACACAAAATATGCTGACAGTAAATATATACCAATCAACAGCAATAATGAAAATTTACCAGCATAATTCCTTTTCACAAAACCAGCAAAGGAAATATTGATCAACTATCTTAACTGAGTCAGGCAATAAGTTTCCTGATTGAGAACAAAACTGGCAGCCAAGTGATGCAAATATAAAATGCATACATATTGAAAAGAAAATACAGATGCTGGTGTGGAAGAACCAATTATGTTCGCTGCTCTCTAGATAGATATAGTGCATTTTCTTCATTAATGATAAATTTTAATACAAGAATTTGAGTCAAAGCTTCACAGAAGAAAAATCTGTTGCCAGTACTCATTTTTTATATGATGTTCTCATGGTTCAGTCTCAGATGTCATAGTAGTTGTCTAAAATTTTAATTTCATTAAGGATAAAAGTGACTTTCCCATTCCGGCTGATTTTGGACAGGACATCTTTGAAATAGAAGGAGTCCCAGAATTTTGTAGGTTTCATGGTTTTTATTCTGCATTTCAGAGGTAGTGAATAGTGAGAATTGACAAATAGTCTGTTGTAAAATCTCAGCTGTCAATATGTTACCTTTTCAGACACAAAACTGAACTTTGATTGATAATGAACCTTTATCTGTAGACTCTTCAAAGCGTTTGTTGCATTTGGGTGGAAGACTCCACTTTAAAGTCACTTAAGCATGATAATCTCTAATTGTACATACGTAATCTGCCTTTCCTTAAACATAAATTGAAATAATGTTTAACAAATTAGTCATTTTAATTTCCAAATTATCAGTGACTTACTCAAAAGTTATAAATATATATGCGCTAAAATAATCCATATGAAAATGGGTCAGCTTCCTTCCAAATGACTCTGTGATTCTGCAAAAAATCTGTTCTCACAATAGCAGGCAAGAACACTATTTGATTAAATATAGGGCTTAAATTTTTTGTAAATGAAATAAACATGGAACTTTAGTTCTGAAAATTCAAACAACACCAACTGGCAAAAGATTCTGCATCATTGTTCTGCATCATTGCTCAAAATCCCAGTTCATTATTTTATATGGAAGCTATTACAAAACACGTCCTAGTTCACACAGGAATTGCCTAGCTATCCAGCACCAGGCATGTCTGGAGTACAATAGGAAGCTACTTGCTCAGCTACACTGGTCAAAGGCTTCGCAGCTCATATAGATTCTTTTAGTATCATTTGTAATGCTATCTATTCTGTGTAGCCTGGAGTTAATCTATCGTCTCTCCATAAGAGTATTGTATTTATTTTTGTTTTATTTTATTTAATTAAAGATCCCCACAGAGTCGCTAACTGCCTACCAATTCCTTCTTTTATACAATACCTTTCTTATGTCTTTTTGGTAACACTCAGTTCATGAAGACCTTCAAGCAGAATGCAGAATGAGGCGCTCTGAATCATTGACTCAAAAAAACCAGTTAATAATGCCCATTATTAACTCTGTGTTCTTCTCTGTCAGGTATTGAACGATAATTAAAATATGCAGCTTTCCTTTCCCAGGTGATTGTCAGAGGCCCCAAACACTGAAAATGGAATTTGGGCAGAAAAGTTCTGAATCACAGCACAGAGACTTAACCTGTGTCATTCTCATCTATCAGTTTTCTGCAGAAAAAGCTTTTATTTTATACATGTACAGAGAGCACAACAATTCTCTGCTATTTACTCTCCACCACATCCCATTACCAGTTACCAACATGTCCCAAACTGCCACTGGATAAGCAATGGCAGATATTCAGACGACAGTAATCAGAGTGTAAATCACAAATTTAACATTACTTAGTCTCAAAATTCTATAAAAATAAAATTGCTTTTTTTTTCCTTTCATAATTTATGCTTTTTTGGTTTGTCTTTGTTTCTGTATTTTAAAGCTCACAGCTCCTAAACACGACATTTTGAACTTATGTCTATAAAGGAGGGCTTGGTTTCTATGACTAGATTCCAGAAGCCTAGGCAAAAACCTGGAGGCTCAAAATTTATCAGAATTGACATTATCATTGCACTATATTGCATCTATGCACTTAAAAAAGTGCCGTGTGTTTTTCTGGTTCTACCTCCAAAGTGCATGCTTTGCATGATACTGACTGATGGAAGATGGGATGTCATTTTCTAATTTATTTTTTTCTTCTAGTAAAAGGATTATTTTTAAATGAACCTATTAAAAATAAAGATTTTCTATGATGGAGCAAAAAATAAAAACCCCAGGCACTTCTAGGAATGCTAGAGTGACAGAAATGGAAAAAGTAACACAATCTATTGAGCAAACAATTACCCTTTACCTGACTGACTTCATGTATATGAGTCATCCTGTCATATTAAATGCTTTGTGTGCCTTATGTGTACTGTGTCATATTGCTGCCTTTGAGAGTACAGGAACCTGAGTGAAAGTGAAAAGGGCTTTTTACTTGAACTCTGTTTATATAGTAAAGAAGGAAGGAAAATCCAGGGTTCTAATCTGAGATATCCAATGTTGGTAATCTAAAAAAAAATGCTTTTATACCTAAAACTACCTGAGGAAGTCCTGTCTGTGTGCAAGAGACTATATCAGATGCATCAAAGCTTATGGAAAACTCATAAGCCTAGGGAAATTCTGACAGTGAGTAAAGAATTGTTACTATTTAGTATGAATCTTATCATACATTTTGTTCTCAAGTACATGGACATTGGCAAAATTCCTTGACTGAGGAAATTAATTTAAGTTTGATTCACAGCATTGTGGCTTCCTTGAAATACCGCTAGCAAGCTTCTTTGACTTCAGTGGAACAAGCTCCTTTTCATCTTCTCACCTAGCACAAGATTTAGTTGGAAGTAAAACTAGTCTGCAAGATCTCAACTGTCTTCAAAAACCACTATGTTATTTTAGGAAGCTGTGCCTCTATTAGGCAGGGGTAGTGACGTCTGACAACACGCCCATTCAGAATTGAGCACAACAGATGTGGTTCCCACATCCATGATTAGTCCAGGTTTTAGCTGTCCACCTGCAAGAGGCACAGGAGTCTCAAGGGTTGTGAGTACAAGGCAGAGGTTCACATTTTGCAGTGCTGAAGTCATACATGCCTTCATGCATTTCAACCCAAACTTCCTCTCTCAGCTCTCTCTGAGACAGGAGAGACTCGAATTTGCACCCAAGAAAAGGATGATTCTCTCTGTTCTGTTGAAACATCTTTTGAGATATCACACTTTGACTAGCTCTTTGTCCAGGCTCTTTTTCAAATAAAACAAGATACTAGAGATATATCCTTATACCTTAAAGTAAAATAGACATTTACTTACATAATCTGTGAAAGTTTGATTTGACAAGCATGGGTTCAGCAATGATAGCAACCAAAGTAAAATCATGATGATATGATTAATGTCAGGTCAGATACTTAATCCTAAGAAAAAAAATAAAAGAGGTGCATGAAATAACAAACGTGATCACAGGTGCAAATAAGCCATGGGGGATGTCCTCTCAGCAAATTTGCTCTGTCCTCAGTCTTAAGCTGAAGTATTCAGTGCTTATGTCATGGCATAAAGGCATAAAGTAACAGAAAAGAAGGGTAAAGCTGTTGAGCTAAGCTCAGACAGTTTTACACAGGGAAGAGGATACCTAGAATTTATGATGATGCTTCCGAATCAGTCATTCTTTTAATATTAACTAATTAAGTGCTCCTTTAATAACTGAAGCCACAGTTTGTGTTTTGAAGGAGGCTGAAAATGGAATTTTGGGTGATTGCTGTTTTATTCTACTCAATTCTCTCATCCAATTATAGTTTATAACTACTTGTAATCATGAAGTTATGATAACCTCAGGAAAGGAAGCAAACAGCAAATAATTTTTATTTTTGCTTAGCCAGAAAAGAAAATATTTTGGAAACACTGAACACTTTTCACAGTTTTGTATCATCTGCTAGGGTGAGATATTGATTTCCTTTAAATTTATGACTCAGTTCTGTGTATTTATAATTATATGGAGTAAGGAAACCTATAGTCATTGCTCTTTTCCCTTCCTAAAAAATACCCCTAAAAATATATTCATTTTAACCTCTGTGAATATTATACCCAATAGCAGCTGCTTCAGTAAAAGACAGAGGACTGGTCATTGCTGCATTCTTTTCTTCTCCTGATTTCATTGAAAAAATTAGTGGAATTTCTGAGCCATATTATTACAATGGTTTTGAACCTGTTGGGTGTGGAACTAGGAAAWGAAATGGAAAAGCACAGAAGTCTTTGGGAAAAAATTAGCTTGGGGAAGAGAGGGAGCTGGTTTTGTATTTCCGTCATGCACAAGAACAAAGACTGTTGCTTTACAGAGGATTTTCTAGGCTTTGAATTATATAAAACATGTTGAATAAAAATATGGTGCCCAAAAAACAGGATCAGTGCAGCCCAGTTGTTCCTTTTTGAGTATCATTCTTCTGTATTCTGAAACACGAAAGTCAAATTGGGCTGAGATGCAAGACTGAGAAGCAACTTGAGTATATCTTAAATGACTTTGTGTGAGGCCCTGCACATGAATAAAAATTCATGGATCTTAAGAGTTTTTTGAGGACTCAATTTGGCCAGTCAAAACATTCCATTGAGGCTTATGGCTTCTCCTTACAGCATATATACAGTTAGAGATAATGAATGTGTGGTGTACTAAAAAAAATGCTAGGACAGATAACCATTTCTGATAGGCTTACAGGAGTGAAGACTCTTGATGTTGCAGGTTTTATTGTCTTTCTGTGTTACTTATCCCACTTACCAGTTCCTGAACCTAGAATAGTTGCATATCTGGCAATTTCATACCATATGGAAAGTTAGCTGTGGTTGATTCCAGTGAGACTTATGGCAGCATGAAACAAAATTTTTCTACACTACGGATCAATGGATTTCAGTCTATTGAGCAGTAGAAATCTCCATGTCAGTGTGTCATTTCAAGGATAAAATCTTCTTTTGCATGTGTGTGGAGTTCAATTTTGATCCATTAAGTTGGGGCTCACAAAGTATTTAAAGCTACTCAAGGACACTTTTAGATAACTAAATGTATTTTTGCTACCTAGACCTCCCAGTTGGAACCGATCATTGGATACTACATGTGTGACTTTGGCCTGCAGCTGATTTTCCAGTTAATTATTTCTGAAGACAAAGTAATTTAAATTAATATCCCATAGGAAAAAGAAGGTTTTAATTTTTAATCTCCTTGCTAGACTTACAGAGCTACATCTTGGTGGCCATGGATAAAGTAGTATTTTTGAATTGGGATTTTTGAATTTTAGCAAAATTTTACACTGTCTTACACAGTATCATTGCGGACAAAATGTCCATCACACAGCTAGATAAGTCCATGACATTTTGGATAAGAAATTGGGTGATGGGTTGAGTTTAAACTGTTATAGTGGCTATACATGTGGGATTTCCCTGTGCTCAACCTTAGGGCCAGTGCTCTTTGATGTTTCATAGTCTCTGGATGCAGGAATCAAGTGTATCTTGAATTAGTTTGCCAATGGTACTAAGCTAGGACTCCATCAAGGGTAGAGAGGCATTACAGAGAAATCTGGATAGACTAGAGATCTGGCCCGTCACCAACCATGTGAAATTTAAGAGCAAGTGCCAGAATCTCCACCTGGGACAGAGTAATCCTGATTATACATTTAAACTGGAGGAGAAGAGATTTCAGCTCTGCAGAAAGAGATCTGTGTGTCTGGGTTGATTACGAGTTGGACATGAGTCAGCAGTGCCCTGGCAGCCAGGAGGGCCCCCATGTCCTGGGGTGCATCAGGCACAGCATCACAGCCAGGTAAGGGAGGGGATTGTCCTGCTTTGCTCTGCACTGGGGCAGCCCCACCTCCAGTTCTGGGGGCAGTTCTGGGTGCTGCAGAGTAAGGAGGACAACAAATCATTAGAGTGTGTCCAGAGGAGGGTGTTCAAGATGGTGAAAGGTTTTGAGGGTTAAAATTTTGGAGGAATGACTGAGGTCACCTGGCTTGTTCAGCCTGGGGAAGAGGAGACTCAGTGACGCGACTGTAGTCTAAACCTTCCTCATGGGAGGCAGCAGAGGGGAGGGTGCTCATCTCCTCCCTTTGGTGATCAGTGATAGGACACAAGAAAATGGAATGAAGCACTGTTAGGGAAAGTTCAGATTGGAGATTATGAAAAAATTCTTCACTGAGAAGGTGGCTGATCACTGGAACAGACTCCCCAGGGAAGTGCACATGGCACCTGGCCTCTCAGAGTTCAGAATTATGAAGCATGATGCTCTTACTCTAGTGATTTACTTTTAGGTCATTCTGTGAGAAATGAGGAGTTGAACTCAACGATCCTTATGGGTTTCATTCAGTTTGAGAGATTTTATGACTCCATGATTGAAAAAATGATCAAAGTGATGACCATAGCCTTTTTTCAGGAGCAGCCTGAAAAGAATATCTCATTTTCCATCTAATTGATATCACTGTTGTACCTACACATTCAAATAAACACTGATTTTATGATTATTCTTGAATTCTAAATAATTTTAGCAATATTTGTCATTGTGATAAGTAATAAAGCTTAAAACTGCTGTGATTTTTTTTAAATTGAGCGAATTATAACTTACTGGCAAGGAGCTTAGAGAAAGGCATATTATATATTTCAGAACAAAGGGACATCATTAGCATCCATTCCTTTGTGGATATCCTTTCACCTCCAGATTCAAAGGGCATAATAGTCATATTATTCATACCTCAGCATACAAGGCAAATAAATTTCTCTCCTGTTTTTTCTTAGCCACTACAGAGATTTTGCATTTATGTAGTATCTACTCAAAAATTACACAGATGTGCGAGATCTCTTCTGGAGAAGATGCTGGAAGATCTCACAGCTCCAATATTATCCTTTCTGTTCATGTACCCTCCTTTTGCAAACCTCTTCCTACACTCATGCACCAATAATGCTGAAAATGTGCTGTGCTTTTGAGAATGAATTAATTCAGATCTCTTCCAGTTCCTGTCTTCTTTGATATTTCTGGTTACTCTGTGGCTTAAGTTACTTTCAGAGCTAGAAACTAACAGAAAGGATGAAAAATCACATACAGCCTGCATAAAGAGGAGCATCAATGCTTGCTGTAGTATAATATTTATTTCACACAATACCTACAGTAGTTTTTGTATAAGTGATTTTGTATGAGTGAGTTGACAGGGTGAGTGCCTTCAATTTTAAAATCCCAAATGATATGGTCTCATCTGGGTTTCATACAATTGTCTTTGATATTAATGAGCTTTTAATTAGGAATAAAATGGAGACATCATTATGGATAGATATTCATAATGAATATTCAAGTTCAGACTGACTCAAGTGTTTTTTAAGGCCATCTCAGGCAGACTCAAGTTTTTTTTTTTAATTTAAGCCATCTGAAAGTGCTCTGGCAGTAGAAAGCTACTCTAGCATTAATTTTATTTAGGACAAGGACAAGTACATTAATATTGTAGAGTATCAATACATATGGTATAAATAGTGCTCTCCTTTAAGGACATCTAAGTATATATGTATTTTTGTGAATACTAGTATGCATGAAATGGTTGAAAATTATTCATTGAAACTGTTTCTAGATAGAATATTATGGTTTTAATGAACTATAACAGTTTAGAAAATGTTTTGAGGAAAAAATCACTGGAAATAATTCACTGGGAAAAAAGTTTTCAGCAAATGATAAAATAATTTAAAGAGAAAAAATCTTTTGATTTTGTAGACTTGCGCTGTACATCTGTAGAGTCAGGCAGAAAATATAACCTAGATCATCATCTTTGAGCTGCAGTCTGTACATCTAAAGGAAAAAAGTCCTGCAAATATTATATGGGTGTAGTTGAGGTTTACTCCTCACCTTGATGAGAGAAGTACAGCAGGACTATAAAGAGCTGTTGCTGATCTTCCAAGGGACTGTAAGTCTGTAGATGAGTTTGTCCTAGGTAGCAGACAATGCAGCAGCCACAGTGCTTGTAGCTTTGCACCAGTTCTTTGCAAGGCAGGTGTCTTCTGACTGGCATCAGCCTCTGGACATCGCACATAGATCACGACAACTGTAGGACACAGCACCGCTCACTGTTAATGCGATATGTCAGTTTCTTGAGGAAGCAGAAAGGTTACATAGACACAGACTGTGTTTTTATGAAAAAATAAGAAAGAAAAAAAATGTTTACTAGCTTAAAAACTATACACAATTACCTTGGTAACTAGTGCTAGCAGATTAGGGCAGCTGAGTAAATTCAATATGGAAAGCTGTGCTTTCTATCCCCTTTATCTTGATAAACGAGGAAAATAAATGTATTTGGCATGTTGTTGAAGTATTAGTCGTCTTCTGCTAGTAATTAAAGAAAATGTTAACCAAATACATACTAGTAGCAGAGGCTCTGTCTTGTACAAAAATTTTTTTCATCAGATTTCATACTAACTGAATGAGGTGTAGTTTCTTAGGAAGTGCCTTTTTTCTGAATAAATTTATAAATACCAAAAAAAAAGTACTGGGGTAATAGGTCTCCGTTTCCAAATCTCCAGGATTTGGAAAATTGTTTCTGATACCATAGCAAACAAATATGGGCACACATTTCAAGCAAATGGGTGACTGTAAATTCCCAGAAGAATAAGTTTCATTTGTGATGAGTAATTTGTCTGTGAAGCATAGAAGAGTTAGCAAATTTCTGTCTGTATCACTTGGAAGCTACCTACAGCATTGCTGTGACACTAAGAGCTCTGCAATGGGCCAGGCTCAAATCAAGGGCTGAATTATTACTGATCCAGTTGAAAAAAAAACTGACTACCAAATTTGATCTGCTTGCTGTGTTCACAATGTATCTCTTTCTGTTCCTTTTTTGCTGAACATAGAGGCTTAGTTCTTAGGTCAGCTGATGCCACTAAATATCTGGAGTAACATTCATGGAGTATTTATTCACCCAGAATAAAGCAGAGAATAATGGTTGTGTCTTGTCCACCTGCAAACATGTCCGGTCTTATTTCCAAATGTCCTACCTTAATCCATCTGCCGGCTGATATTGAGTCTAAGTATCTTTCAAGAATGCCTTTTGCAAACAGGGAATCTCCAAGGCAGTTTGCTATTCTCTTCTTCTCTCAATTGTATAAATTATAATCAACTATATTTTAATTCAAAGCACAGTAGTTTTGTGCAGCTGTCCTAAAGTTATCTTCCTTATCTGAGCTATTAAGTGACTTCAATTAGGTCTATCAAGAAATTTCTTCACACATGCCCAGTCACTGTTGACCAATGTGTTGAAATATATCCTTTCTTTCCTCTGTGCTACCTCAAATGCTGACCACTATTTTCTGCTAAGATAGCCACTCTGAATCCAAAACCATAATATGAACTGAGGGCCTTCTGGTAAGGACTAAAAATTGTATTCATTTCTTTTTGCTTATTTATAATGTTCCAAATATAATGCTGTAGCACTTGTACTGTTTTTCCAGACTTTGACTACTCCTGCAGTCAAAAAGAGCAGCAGCAGATAGGTCAGCAGCTTGTTGCAAGGTTGTACTGTGAAGGCCTTGTGTGTGATGGAATGAAGATAGTCCCCAGAGAAAATACACCTTGCTTTGTCTGATAGGGTTTCTGTGAAAGATACAAATACAACTGCTGCTAACAGGCTTATCAAGGTGTGAGAAAAAAACACAGGATGGGTTCCATTTTTTTCTTGTGTTAGCCAGATAAGTAGCACTGAAATAATTTGTTGCAGCTTTGCTACACTTTTGAGATTCTTGTCTTACTACAAAAGAAAATATATTAGTTTTAATTTTTTCAGCTTTCCCATTTAATTCAATTTTAAGCTATTTTCAAACAACTTGAACTCTATCCACCTCTAGTAAGACAGATGAATGTTACCTTGTAAAATGCATTTTCTTTTTTCAGATGTAGTTAACAAAAAATGTTTCTTAAAATACAGGTGTAAGTATTCAGACCCTTTTGGCTAAAGATCCTTTGAACTGTGCTATGAAGAAATAGCCCTTGTAGTACTAATTAAATAATCTCTTATCTTTCCTGGGCACATTCTCCGTACACTTTAGCCTCTGCATACCACGATTTGTCACCAGGCCCTGTGTTGCTGCCATAAAAAATCAAAATCAAAATCACAATCAAAATCAAAATCAAAATCACAATCAAAATCAAAATCAAAATCAAAATATAAAAGAATTAAAATTATTTTTTTAAAAAATTTGAAAAAATACCCTGCAGGGACCTATGTTAGTAGTATAAATGGTTTGAAACTCTTTCTGATGACAGTAATCACAGGACTGTGGTCAACACTAGAATTAACTCTACCAGGCCCATACTCTCTGAAGTACTTTTGGTTTCACTTTTGTCCTGTGCAAACAGAGCTGCTAGAGAAAAAGTTTTCGGCTGCTAATGGCACGTTAATCTGTTTGCCTCTCTTAATAGGAATAAGGTCATTGTCACCTAACTTTCATGTGTGGGCAAGATAGCAAATAAGAATATTTGCCTTTAAAGCTAACAAAAATGAAATCATGCCAAAGGGTAGAAGCTTGCAAAACATATTGTTAAAGTTACCAATGAGAGCCTCTGTTTACAAAAGGTGGAAATCAGCACATTACTGGGACAGCAGAGCTCTCTGGACTTAAATGTTCATGGATTTGAAGGAAATATCCATCTATAACAGGCTATATCAAGAATGTTGCTTATTATGATCAAGATATAGTGCAGATTGTGGCTTCCTAATTGGATTACTGAAGTGAAATTCAATTATGTTTGAACGCACTAGCCCTCAAAATTCTTCTACCAATCCAGATTTTAAAAAAAGCTTCCTTTCTTTTCAGTAGCTTTCTGTTACCAACATCTTCACTCACTAAAGATGAGAAGCAGCTGGATGTTAGAATTAAAACTTCAGAGGAAATTCTATCCCTGTTTTCCTACATATGAGATATTGTGCAGGCTGCAGTGGTGTCATCTGTTCTGTTATGCTCAGACACTTTTAGAAGAAAGACTGTCTTTTTCATGAGGAAGACAAACTTTTAAAGCAGATAAACTTTTAATTGTTGTTGAAAAAAGCTTCCTAAACTTTAATCAATGCAATTAGCCTTCGTACTGCTTTAGCTTTCAATTAATTTATTCAGACTTCATTAGCTACGACAGATATGGAAAGCAAGTATAGGATTTAAAACTTTCACATTCTCCTACCAGTGTCCTGTTTGAGGTAGCAAAGAATTTTAAGATTCACCTGCCTAGACACACTAGAAACGTAAGATCTACTTTGAAGTAATGAATCCTAACTTGCAAGAGATTTTTGATCTTTTCCCAAATCTTTACATTTTTGGTCTGCTGCAATCTCCAAGAGTTACAACTTTAGCTCTTTGTTGTCATATGATTTATCTTCCTGTACTACAATATCTTCATCTTTCAACCACACCTTCCAAATACCATCACCCTGTCATAAGTTGTTCTCAGTATCTGGAACACTAAAATCTTGCAAGAATAATCAAAGAAAGAGAGTGCAATGGAATTTTGCTTTGCAACACATAAGACAAATCAGCTTCATAAAAGTGTGGGCTCATGCACTGTTTTTGAAGTCATATATCACTCAGGGGAGCTACCATGCATAGATACTAAACACCAGGTCTAAGGATGGAGTTTAGCTACAACAAGAGGGTGGTCTTTGAATACTAAGGAGCCCTAACAAAACACAGTACAAATTACTTAGGAGCTGTACTGTTTTCAGAGGTACAAGTTCTCTTTCTCTATTATTGCACCATCATATCAACACATTTATTGTCATGGCGATTATGTTGTTCTGGTCTTTGCCACTGAACAATTATCTGTTAGTGATGTAACTTTTTACTACTAAAATAGGAGTACGATTTAATAGAACTAAATGAACTTTGCAAAAGAAATTTTGTTTAACTCTACCTTTCAAAAATCTTCTTCCGCATTCAGAAGGAATAGATGATAGAAGAGATCTGTTATTCACAGATGTTAATTCTTTAATTTATTCAGCTAAGAATTCTTTATCAGAATGTGTTTCCATGCAAATATTTTCAATTTTCATAAGTTAAGTAATTGTGTGGGTATGAAAGTAATGCTATTCTCCCTGAATGATTGATTTATATCCTTAACTTGCACCAAAAAAGTCTGAATTTTATTTTACATCCAAGCATCCTTTATATTCCTTCACATAATTGTTCCTATCAGCTTTTCATAAATCTCTTCCCCTCCAACTTAGCAGCAAGGTCAGTTGAAATGTCAGTGGAAGTGTTTATAACTCTTGCAAACATTTCCACTTTCTTTTCCTATTACCTATGCATGAAATGTCTCCTGCGAGACAATCCTTAAGATTTATTATTATTTTTCCTTCATATTTCTTCCTGAGGTTCACTTTCTCTGTGAAAACTGAAAGAAATTTTTTAATTAATCTTAAAAACATTGGTTTAAATACAGAGGGTGTAGTGATGGCTTCATTTCTTTGCTTAATTTGGAGAATGTGTACTTCAAAGACTTGAACAGATAATTAGTATAATTACATGAATTCATCACCATGATTTTCTTACCTTCTGTGTTTTGGAACCCATGCTTCTTTCACTTTGATTCTGACAAAAAAAAATAAGTATTTGGGGTGAAAACTATACACACCTGTTTAGTTTAAAACATCTGATACAAATATTTTAAGCAATCTTAAAATAATTCTACTGGGTAAGCTAATAAAGAATGTAGCTCTAGTTGCCTTTTTGCTTTTGTTTTCTAGTTCTGTATTATGACTTTTTAAATTACCTGAATCTCAATATTTTCTTCTGAAAACAAATGCTGCTTGACTGTAATTTTTGAGTTGATGGTAGCCCATGAAGATTTTGCTGATGACTTAGTAGATGAGAACGATCCTAGTACTGCAGAATAATTGAATCAAATCTTTGCTTCCAATTCAATGAATTGTCAGACTAGTGGTTGTTGTTACTGCTGCTGTTATTCAAGGATTCTTAAATCTATTTATTATTGGAATCCAGATAGCTACTGAATGTTTTACAGTTTATTTAAATGCTGAAATGTTTAAGAGATCAATAAAGGAAGGGAGAACCAAATCTCTGCATAAGCACAAAGGTTTGATCAAAGACGCAGGGAAAGTAGAAACCTAGATTCATTCAAACCATTTCTGAGGTACTCTACTTTAAAGAAAAAACATCCTTTTTAGAATATATAGGCAGTCTTGACTTAATGTATGATAGAAACTGAGAACAATACACTAAACTTAGACCAATTTCAGGCATGAGACATGATGAGGCAAAGCCTTTGCTTTTACAAACTCTTACATTGAAAGAACATACGATGGGAATGTCTAAATTGCGCAGTCAGGTCAGAAAATGACACAGTCAGGACTTCATTTATTTTAGTGGCATTGTGTCCCACAGTAAGAACATTTCTAAATGTCCCATATTTTCATGTGTCCTTTGGCTATCCCTAAAATCATCTCAGTTTGGTTTTCCTCTTCCCTTCATCTCCTGGGCAACACTTCCCACCACTGGCACCTTGGGTACAGTCCATCAGCAAAGTTTAGTTACCCTTCCTGCCCTTACCTGGTCGGGTGCAGCACCAGAGGAGAGTTCAAGAAAGCCAGGCCAGCTGCTCTTCCAACATAAATGCAACAGGTACTTGAGAGATAAAGCTGTGAATAGAAAATTTGCCAAACCACACTGAGCTGGGCAAAATTTTTCACCACAGAAGTTCAGTAGTTTTAGCTGCATATATTCAGTATCTGTCTACTCAGCACATGAGCGAAGGTGTTTCATGGCAAAAATTTGAACAATGGCTTTGGCTGACTGCTTGCTGAAGTGTGAAAGATGATGACAGCCATGCAAAGACAGAAACATTTATACTCCTCAGTATCTGCTCCCTGCTTTAAAATACAGCAATGCTAAAATTCAGCATTCATAGGAGAAACAATTTTATATAGGCGGAGCAATTTACTATCCCTAAACATAGTCTCAAAAATATCCATCTCGAAGGACTGCATACTGTGCAAGAGGGGGACCCACACTGGAGAAATTCATTGGGGACTGTCTCCCATGGAAATGACCTCATGCTGGAGCAAGGGAAGAGTATGAGGAGTGACAGAAGAAATGTCATGAACCGACTGCAGCTCCCATTTCCCAAAACCCTGCACTGCCATACAGAAAAGGGAGAAAAGATGAAGTGAAGTCGAGCCCAGGAAAAAGGGAAAGACTGGGGCAACTGTTTTACAATTTGAGGTTTTTTCTCATTATCTTAGTCTGATTTAATTGGCAATAAACAAAACTAATTTCCTTTGGCTAAGTCTGTTATGCTTGAGATGGTAACTGGTGAGTGTTCTCCCCCTGCTTTGTTTCAATGTGTGAACATTTTTTTATACATTTTTCTGCCCTGTCCTGTTCAGGAGGGGAGTGGTAGAACAGAATCAGTGGACACCCAGTGTCCAGTCAGGCTCAACCCAGCAAACACTTTGCAAACAGGTAGTTCATTGGGTTCTCAGGATTACCTGGTAGCATTTAAGTGAGTAATCAGTACAAGTCTGTTTTGTCATGCAACATTTAATCCTAGAACATTTATTGAATACAGTATGTTTTTATAAAGGGGCTTTTAGAATGTAAATCACGGAGTGACAATCAGGCAAAATTGTCATCTCTGATACGATCCACTGGGGTGTTTTATTGTCTGAAAGGCTGAGAAAAGGGGTGGGAAAGGTGAGATCAAAACTACCAAGTCAGAGCATCAAGTGATGATAATACAGCTAATGACAGAAAGAGATCTTGTGACTCTCACCCTTTTGGGCTAAAGCTGTGTCCCATACAATGCAGATGAGACACAGCATCAGATGGGACATGGAAAGGATCATGGTCAAATGCAGTCTCACTTTCAGTTCTAAAGGCTTCAAAATGAGTCTGAGGGAGAGGGAGAAGTGAAAAAATATGTAATACATGCATGATTTGTTACATTCCTCTATATGATATTTAAAATTGCACTGCGTTCTAGGACATCATTGGGTTGGTTTTTATTTTTTTTTAATTATGGCTTTTCAATTTAAAAGCTATAGGGTACTGTACATTCTTGTAAAGCACTTTTGAGAAGATTCAAAGCTTCAGAACTTTGTAAAAACTGATTTGCATTTCAAAGTAGTAGTGGCTGTTTTGGGTGAGATCACACAGAACTATTAACTAATAACTTTAATGAGATTTCATAATTGCATAGCTGAACTTTGAATAGGGTCCTCCTTTAAAAAAGAGTATCAGCCAACAGTAACTTGACTTTTGACTTTGGACTTCAAGAACAGAGCCAGAGAAAGACATAAAAGAAGGTAATTAGTTTATTTTTATTTTTTTTAATAAAAAACTCCTTCATATATTTCATTTCCCAGAGTCTATCAAAGCATGACAAATACCCCAGAAAGTCCAGAAAACAATTTTATACTTTGTCATTCACATTAAAACACAAAAAACCTCTTAGTTTTTAATCATTATGTTTTTTGGATTTTCATCAAACAAGCTATAATTTTAGAGGACTACTGTGCAGTGCAAGGCACGGTACAATCACAGATCAGTAAGACTATACCTCTAGCTTACATTTATCTCTGTGTGTGTGTGTGTGTGTGTGCGTGTGTGTGTGTGTACATACTTGCATGCGTACACCTTACCATCTTGTATGTATCACAAGGAAGAGAGGGAAGCAAAAAACAACAATGCTGCAGATGTTTAGAGGGAATACCTACCCTGGCAAAGATAAAGTATGTAGTGCTGATTGTTTAAGCAGGAAAGAAAGTCATCATGTTGAACACTGACACTAACAATTCAGCCCTGTGCCAGTGAAGTCACCAAATAATTAACATCCCACAAGTCTAAAGAAGTGCAGAAACTAATTTTTCACTTCAAGAAATCATCTTGCAGTGAAGAATATCTTTTAGTGGCATAATTTCTTTCTTTTTAAAGTAGCATTTTTGATTAACGGATGTATACTAATAAATAATTGTGATCACACTGACATGGAAGGTACTTTACAGATGAAACTGTATCCTTTCAAAATGTTCATAGACTGGAGGCACAAGGTAGGCCTAGCTACTGATGTTACTGGACATGCCCTGAAAATACAACTTTATATTCACTGAATTCAAATGGGAGCCATATGTAATAGATCATCAAATTCACTCTAGGCGTCTCCCAGAATTTATCTTGTCCCACATGTTTTACTTGCTAGACCTTTTAACCCCAGCTGGAGATAAGGTTACATTTTTTGCATAATGAAGATGAAGTAATTTTTCCATAAAGCAGTTCAAAGTGAAGGATATAGTCACAGATTTGGTTAGCAGAAAGAATGGTAGTATCATCTGGCTGAATGTAAATTGTACTACTAATAAATTTATTTTACACTTTCTTCTAATCTGTACTTATTGATCCACCTAATCTTTGTCTTTCTGACTTTATATTTAATGTAATTTATTATTTGTCCTTATTGAAATGTATCCACTCCAGATTATATCTCAGTCCTGAATCTTGTTTCCTTTCAAGTGCATACATACATATGCACCCACTCTTACAGATAAATATATCTATCTCGTTATCTTTCCACATACCTTTGTAGAAGACTACTGTTAATTTTTGAATTGCTTTTTCTATATATTCCAGCCACAGTCAAAAAAGCCTTCTATCATCTTTTATACTGTCTACCTTCTACTTTGTACTCCTCAGAAGTTTTAGTTACCAGGTGGAATGGATAGCTGCAAAAAGTGTTTCATATTTTCACTATCTAAACCAAACACTCCAGGATGCTCATCTTCCACTGAACCTGTTTACTTTGTGCTTCATACATTATTAGATGGACACGGTAGGAAATGAAATCCCTGTGTGGTAGAAGTATCACTATGAAGGCACTAACCTCACAGACTGAGCTCTGAAAGTAATGATCAGAGCACCCAGAAGCCTCTCTGATCTAAATTCATTGAAAACACCTAACTCAGAATCCCTATTGGTTTCCAGTTTTAAGTTAGTGCCTAATGAAGTGAAGTTTATCTCTGAAAACCTTTGTCACAGCTGGAGATGACTAGCAATAGTTACTTGCAAGACTACAATTTAAGGGGGAAACTGAATCTCAGTAGGCTGTCCTTCTAGAACAAAGTGGTAATGTGCTTTTATCAGTAATATAATACAGAGTAATTTTCATCCAGTCTCCAGTCTATATGTCAAAACCAGCATGCAGTGTGCCTCACATTAATACTCTCTGCATAGAAGTGTAAAAATGAAAATACAAAGCCACATCAGTCAAGAGTGAAATTCTTCCACAGAGTTGTGAGAGGAATAATATGTGCATCATTCATGTCTGGTCAGTCAAAAAACACAATTTATACAAAGTTCCAAGAGAAATGCTTTTTGACTCAGTTTAGTTTTTAACAGTCTGAGCAAAACAGCTGTTTATTTGTCAGTCAAGTTACAGCAGTACAGATGTGTATAATCCAAACCTCAAAGTTCCTGTTTGGAAATTTTTTAGATACAATAAGATCAATACATCCAAATATCTGCTCTTTTTCTTGCATCTTGCATCTCCACTGTTCTGATCTTCCGCAGTCTGAGAGTGCAACTCTTCTCCGTCAGGAAGGATGATTTGGTGAGTTATCACATTCCAAGTTGTGTACCAGTGGAGTGCAGTGCTGCTATAGCAGAGTTACTGGTGGGACTTTCTTTTTCATCAGTCTGTGATTTACACAAGATTATTTTGATGTGTTTCAAAGAGCTTATTTGCTCAAATAGCTGTCTGATTGCTTCATCAATTTAGTTATACCATATTTGTTTAAATGTATGTATCCTCTATATATGGGAGAATTTCTTTTATGTTACAATCTATGTGACAGCACATCGACAAAAAAAAATTGATTCAAATGCAATTTACAAATTTCTTACACAGTAGCCAGATGAACCTCAAAGCCCAAAGAGGCAGATAAGTTGGTGGATTCTTGGCTATTGGGTAATTTTGTCATTGCGCCTTGGATCAGACGGGCCATAGTCATCTGTGCAGATCCAAGAGTTAGTCACTGGTGGGAGTTATTTAAATATTTTTACAACTACAATTAAAATTAAGCCCAAATTATACAATGCAGAAAAGGCATCAAAAGTCTGAGGCCCATTATAAGGCTTATTAATATTATGAATTATAGCCTGTATCCCAGCACTATACCTTAGCCTCATCAAGTTGGCTGTACCATAGGAGTTAAGGCACTTCCATGGTCCTTGTTTGCAGTTTGCTTTACTCTGAACATCTCAAACACACCTTCCTTCAAGGAACACTTATATCCTTTTCTTCTTATTCTTTTGAAACGGGTTATTGTTTGTCTTCATTTAGTAGCTTCTAAGTAGACTTAGAAAAAGTCTCCTGCCTTTGTTGACTAAACATGAAAAGTGCATTGCTTGGACAAGGGTAGCTACTTTAGTAGAAGGTATCTTGCTTCTTCTATCCTCATTTTTAACCTGAAGGTGGGAATGAATAAATCCTTTACAAACTGTGATTTTCATTCAATCTGTGGTGCTTCTTTGGACACTGCACTGCTTAAATACAGACAGCTCATCTTACCTTGTTTTTGTCTTCCTAAAACTAGTTAATATGTGTTGGAAACACAAAGATGTATTCTGCAAAACCTTCTTGGATCTTGGGTTCTAAAGAGTCAAACAAAAGATCTCAGTGCAGTAAAAAGCAAAGAATCAATTTGACCTATTATAAAATCTAATCAGAGATGCACCAGTTCTTCCTTCCTCATCTGAGCCATTGTGTATGCGTATGCATGAACAAGCTTCATCTCTTTATAGCTGTAATATATGCAATAAATAATAAGAGAAAACTTTTCATTGTCAAGGACCTCCTTTTCTTGATTATAATACATCATTAATGTTTGCCTTAAAACACTAATGGGTGGCAAAAACTTAGTTTCATATCACCTCACAGAAATCCAATGCTGTAAACTTATCGCAAATGCTATTAGCCTTTTTTGCATAGTGTATGGTATTTATCTCTGGGTTAATTACAGAACTGTCTTGAGGAAACCCACTTAGATTGAGAAAAGACTCAAAGATCTTCTCCTGTTTGCACTAGGAAAAGCTGTTTTGTCTTCACCAACATCTGGAGGTAAATGTTGGATACTCAAATCCTTTGACTAGCCCTATGATATGGAAGCAAAGTCTGCTTTATGTAGGTCATGCCACTCACAATAGGTTTTATTGATTTGCTGAATATGAAAACACAGGCATTTACTTTGCAATGGGACTGTTCTTTTTCTGCAGACTTAACTTCTCCCCTTTCCTATCCTCACCCCACAGGTCCGTGACAGAGGGTTAGCCCAGATCAGTGGAGTCATGCGTCACACAGCTCTATTATGCTGGCAGCTGTTCCTGGGTCTGGCTGTGCTGCTTGTCTTCACAAGCCCCGCTGCGGGCTGCCCAGCCCGCTGTGAATGCTCAGCACAGAACAAGTCTGTCAGCTGTCACCGAAGACGTCTGATGTCCATCCCAGAAGGCATTCCCATTGAGACCAAAATCTTGGACCTCAGCAAGAACCGACTGAAAAGCGTTAACCCTGAGGAATTCACATCATACCCATTGCTGGAGGAGATTGACCTCAGCGACAATATTGTCTCCAATGTTGAGCCTGGAGCTTTTAACAATCTCTTCAACTTGCGCTCCTTGAGGCTGAAAGGAAACCGTCTGAAGCTGGTCCCCCTTGGGGTGTTCACTGGGTTGTCAAACTTAACAAAGCTTGATATAAGTGAAAACAAGATCGTCATTTTGCTGGACTACATGTTTCAAGATCTGCATAACCTAAAATCCTTGGAGGTTGGGGACAATGATTTGGTGTATATATCACACAGGGCCTTCAGTGGGCTGCTTAGCCTGGAGCAGCTCACCCTGGAGAGATGCAACCTCACAGCCGTACCAACAGAAGCTCTTTCTCACCTGCACAACCTCATCAGCCTACATTTGAAACAGCTCAACATAAATGCTTTGCCGGCATACGCCTTTAAAAGACTGTTTCGCCTGAAGGACCTGCAGATAGAGGCTTGGCCCCTCCTGGACATGCTGCCTGCCAACAGTCTGTACGGTCTCAACCTGACTTCTCTATCCATCACAAACACTAATCTGTCTGCAGTACCTTACTCTGCTTTTAAACATCTGGTTTACCTGACACATCTCAACCTCTCTTACAACCCCATCAGCACCATCGAGGCAGGCATGCTGTCGGATCTAGCGCGCCTTCAGGAGCTCCACATGGTGGGGGCACAACTGCGCACCATTGAACCACATGCTTTCCAAGGGCTCAGATTCTTACGTGTGCTTAACGTGTCCCAAAACCTGTTAGAAACCCTAGAAGAGAATGTATTCCATTCCTCCAAAAGCCTTGACGTCCTCTGCATTAACAACAACCCTCTGGCCTGTGACTGTCGTCTTCTTTGGATTTTGCAGCGGCAGCCCACCTTGCAGTTTGGTGGCGAGCCACCAATGTGTGCTGGCCCAGACAGTGTCAGAGAGAGGTCATTCAGAGACTTTCACAGCACAGCTCTCTCCTTTTATTTCACCTGTAAGAAGCCCAAGATACAAGACAAGAAGTCGCAGTACCTGGTAGTGGAGGAAGGACAGACCGTGCAGCTGATGTGCAATGCTGATGGGGACCCACAGCCTACCATCTCCTGGGTTACTCCACGCCGGAGGCTGATCACAACTAAATCAAATGGTAGAGCCACCGTGCTGGGAGATGGCACCCTGGAGATCCGATTTGCCCAAGACCAGGACACTGGGATCTATGTCTGTATCGCAAGTAATGCAGCTGGGAATGACACCTACTCGGCCTCCCTGACAGTAAAGGGGTTTACTTCAGACCGTTTCCTTTATGCCAACAGGACCCCTATGTATATGACAGACTCCAACGACACAAGTTCTAACGGAACTAATGCAAACAGCTACTCTCTGGACCTTAAGACAATATTGGTGTCCACAGCTATGGGCTGTTTCACATTCCTTGGAGTGGTTTTATTTTGTTTCCTTCTTCTTTTTGTGTGGAGCCGAGGGAAAGGCAAACACAAAACCAGCATTGACCTTGAATATGTCCCTCGCAAAAACAATGGTGCTGTGGTTGAAGGGGAGGTTTCTGGACCACGAAGGTTCAATATGAAAATGATTTGATGGTATTCTGCTAGCTGTGCTTTTTCTGTGGCATTAAAACCAATTAAAACAGCCTGGCATGTGGAATTGCTAGGCAGAAGCAGCTTAATGCAGCTGTCAGTGTATCAAAAAGTTATATGAAAATGGAAAGACTGTTTGTGGTTATACAACAGAGCCTCCAGACCTTGAGGCAGATGTGTCAGGGCCTTTCATAGAACTGGGAAATTGTACTAACTGTTTGCATTGCAAATATTGGCATTCTGGGGATATCAGCAATGAACCACTGGCTCATGCTCATGGACAATTGTTCAACATTTTCTACTGCTACAAAAGGAAAAGAAAAAACCTACAGTGTAGGATTTACATACTTAAAAAAAAAGACACATTTGTCTAAACCACACTCTACAATGAAATTTGTATCCATATATCTCATTTGGTAAAACTTTGCATCCTCACTTCTAGTCGGTTCAACACAAAAAAAAAAAAATGGTAGCTTTTTTTTTTTTAATCTACATCTATACTGTGTACATTTTGAAGCAATACAAATGAGAGGTTGTACTTTTAGATATCCACCAATACTGATCCAAGTGTGATGTCAACCATCTTTTAACTACCATAAAAATCCAAATTAGATCCTTGTAGTTACTAATTAGAAATAAGATATTTTTCTCCTCATGTAGAAGGTGAGAGCTGAATAGTTGAGAGCAAAACCACTCAACTCTGTCAATCTACTCTTCATATAAATATAAGGCATGTGCCTAGTTTTGATACAAAATGGAATATTTTTTATATCTGTGATATCACACTGGACCAGTTTACTGTAATACAGCCCTGGCTCTCACACAGGGAAGGCAACCCACTAGTCAATGCTGGCATGGAGGAGTTGAGTTCTACCTTGAAGAGAGAGAATCAGTTTTGTTAGCCCTGATATTAATTTCAAAGCTACTGTTAAAATGTTAATGTGTACTGGGCCAAATAAACAGCATAATACATTCTGCAGACTCCTTGGGAAATATGGTCATCTTACTCTGTATACAAGTGAACTAAAACATATAAACATTGTTACTAGGAATGAACTCTTCTCCAATGCCAAGTAAACTACAGTTGTTCATGCATAATATGGGGATTTATAATACTAAAATTATGTTTAAAAGATGATAGCCTCAAAAAGGCTGACATACTGCCAGATATAATGAACCTCTAGCCACTGTCATTCTCATCTTGTATATTTGTAGATAACACAAAGCTAATTTCCAAGAACTGATTCCTTAGCTATTCTTGATGCCATTTTAATAACAATGTGGTTATGTTTCTTTCAGGGGCAGTATCTTAGAGAAAGAGAGGCAAGTTTTTCCAGATTTTAGGAATCTTTTTAAATGTAAAGAAGACAGAAGTGGAACATTAGTTCAGTACAAGTAATCTTTTGGTTGTTTTATGTTTCCAAAGATATCTTCAAAAGACTGAGAAGTGAAATTTTATTCTTTATCATAAATACCATGATTTTATTTTTAAATCCTCAGCAATTGCAAGATGCAAAGTTGTTCAGCCACCTCTCAAGTTTTCCACCAGTTACGAGCCATAGGTTTGTCATACACGGTTGATAGCAAATACGATTTTTAAATTATTGGCATAATCTGGAGAAAGGATGACAATTAGTATATCTATGCTTAACCAAGACAAATATGAAATATTATAAGACAGAACCTTCAGATTAATGTGGTTTAAGAGCCTGTGTTCAATCTTAGTACTAGATTTCAGCATTTTGAAACCAAAGTCAGGCTGACATAGGATATGATGCAAGTGCTTCTAAAATTAGTATCCACATTCTTTGCAGAGATTTTAAAAGCAGGATAAAAAGTCTCCCACTTCTATCAAGTGAAATGTGCTAAAAGTTGTAAAACCCAGCTGCGCTCCCCAGAGGTACCCATGACTTAGCTGCAGGACCCAAGATAGGCAGTTTTGAGAATCTCTTTTTTTAGTGGTTGATCATTGGTTGCATCGTTGTTTCATTTTAGATTGTCAAATTGAGGAGGTTGCAAGGGTTCATAGAATTTTTTTCACTTAACTTGGCTTTAAGTTTAGAGTTGGGTTTTCTTGCTTCCTTTTGTTTTATGCTCTGAACTAGATAGTTGGAGATTTATGGACATGCTTGATAAGAATACTCTTTGTTCTATGACATTTGTAGAACATTAATATAATGGAACAACCCCTGACTAAATTCTAACACCAAGGAAATTATTTTTGTTGATGTAATAACCACTGCACTGAAGTCCAAAACTCTACTGTACCTTAATGCGGGCAGTTAAAGAAACAAATGGGGATAAAACAAAATGTTTCTGAACTGTCCCTTGAAGACATTTGCATGTGCCTTTCCCTTGTAATTGTCATTTTTTTCAACTAGTTATCTATTGCCCCTGCAGTCATTTCATGTTAAATGTTAAAATCAGTGTTAGAAGCAAAAATTCAATTAAGTCCTAGATATTTTCAGCTGATTTCTTCATATTAAATTACACAATAAAAAAATAATCTCAAAAAACACCACCCTAGAAAACATGCAATTTTAAGATTAATTATGAGTTGCTGTATTCCCCTATTCCCTCGGAATGACTCTAAGAAGTGATTGCAGTTAGTGCACTGCAAGGATTTGTGAGCAGAAACGTGCTTAGTTATCTATGTGAATGTGTGCTGGTGATGGAAATCACCGCTTGCTGTTGCTGAGCACCACCTTGCAGAGCTGTCAGTGTTCTCTGTATTGCCTTGAGTTCAGTCAGTACTCAGTTTTTCAGAATCAGTGTTTGTTCCCTCCCTCTAGCAATGTTCTACTTTTTGCAGCCTACTTATTTCAGCATGGACTTAACAAGGCATATGGCACCTCTTAACAGAAGTGAGGACAGCAAGACCCAGAGACGATTTTCTCTTGCTCCACATAGTCTCCTTCTTATGTTTTTGTGGGACACATACTAACTGTGGCTCTTTTGGGTGAATAAGGAATACAGTGTCAAAGTCAGACCCAGAACAGCACCTTTTTGGCAATTCTTATAAGAACAGTGGCTGAATGCTTACCCTGCCTCTTGAAGGAGTCAATTCTCTGCTAGAGATCAAGAAGACACTCCACAGTTTATTTAACTGCAGGGGAGAAAAAGGACTGGGCTATGAGAAGGCATCTGACCCACATGGCTCCCCTATCATATATTCAGAAACAGGTTGGTAGTGCATACCTGGCACAAAAAGAGGAATGAAAAGTTTTAACCTACCTCTGACTTGTATACTGGCTAGTCTCCATGCTGACACTAGCCTGAATTTACCTGGTAGCCAGTGCAACAAAACTCTGAGGAGCAGCAATAGTTCTGCAGAAAAGGAGAAAACTGAAAATGTCTGTACCAGCAAATGAACTTGAGAAAACAGGTACCAAATTATCCTTGTCAACAACTCCTGTAAGAGCAATGCCCGGCCTCTTGCAAATATGTTTGGAAGTCCACTTACACAGATCAGTATGAAGATAAGAACAGGTGAATATACAATTGTTTACAGAATCACAGTGAATCGCAGAATCATTTAAGTTGGAAAAGACCTTCAAGATCATCAAGTCCGACCTTTGACTGACCACACTGAAAACTAGACCATAACACTACGTGTCACACCCAGTCATTTAATGAACAACCCCATGGATATTGTCTCTACCACCTCCCTGGGCAGTCCATTTCGATGCTTAAACACTCTTTTAGTGAAGAAATTCTTCCTGATATCCAACTTGAATCTCTTCTGGTGCAGCTTTGGGCTATGTCTTCTCCTCCTGTCACTGGTTGCCCAGGAGAAGAGGCCGACCCTCACCTGGCTACAACTGCCTCCAAGGGAGTTGTAGGGAGTGATAAGTTTCCCCTGAGCCTCCTTTTCTCCAGACTGAACACCTTCAGTTTCCTCAGCTACTCCTCATAGGACTTACACTGTAAGTCTCTCCTAGCTCTGACTCTCCCCTAGCTCTGCTGCCCTTCTCTGGACACATTCCAGCACCTCAATGTCCTTCTTGTAGTGAGTGGCACAGAACTGGACACAGGACTTGAGGAGTGACCTTGCCAGTGCCAAGTACAGGGGGACAATCATTGTCCCGCTCCTGCTGGCTACACTATCACTGATACAGGCCAGGACACCATTGACCTTCTCAGTCACCTGGGCACACACTGGCTCATGGTCAGCTGCTGTCAGACGGCACTCCCTGGTCTTCTGCTGGGCCACTTTCCAGCCACTCCATCCCCAGCCTGTAGCACTGCACGAGGTTGTTGTGACCCAAGGGCAGGATCCAGTGCTTGGCCATTTTGAACCTCATTTCATTGGCCTTGAGCTATTAATCCAGCCCGTCCTGATGCCTCTGCAGAGCTGTCCTGCCCTCCAGCAGATCAACACTCACATCTAACTTGATGTCACCTGAAAACTTACTGAGGGAGCACTCCAGATCATTGATAAAGATATTAAACCAGATTGGGCCCAATCTTGAGCCCTGGGAACACAACCAGTGACCAGAAAGCAATTGGTTGTGGGAGCATTCACCTCTCTTTGGGCCTTAAAATCTTCAAACAGTTTTTAATCTAGCCCTTTTCCAAGCAAGTTCAACTTTCTTTGAGTAAAAGAGAACAATGAAGCAATGTATATGGAAAAGGGTTTTTTGCTATGATTTGCAAAAAATCATTTGCAAGCAGCACCCCACCTCAGCCGTATTTTTAAGTTTTGAGCTAGTTCTCTGTTTTTTGTCCCTTCTTCTTTCTTCTTAACTTTGCAACTTGCTTTGCAGAAAGGCTTTGTCCACTGAAACATAATGTTAGATTCAGACTGGAAAGCTGCTTTTACCCTCTGTACCCACCTCATTATACATTCACACATGCTTCTAAGTGCCAGCACAGGCAACGGCTCCTAATACAACTGAACAGGAGACACCAAGGCCCCTAGAGAACTGCTGATGTCACTGGACATTTTTTAACTAAACTGGTTCAGCTGGCTTCATTATCATACTGCCATTCAAGGTTTCCTTTCTTTACTTGAATGGTAGCTATCTTTTTTTTCCTGATTTGCTTAATCTTGATTTTGCATCACCTATGACAACAACAATTATAACACAATGAAGAAAATTAAGAAATATAATACATTACATCCTCAGAACGACAAATTGTAATTCCGGCAGATGAGACACCATAAGAAGTCAGCATTAATATTTAATAGAAAGTCATATCTAAACTTTGTAATAGAAGAAAAAACTGACAAGGAGATTACTGGGGTATGTAGGCCATGTTGCAATGGAATCGCATCTAAGATGTGAAACAGACTTTTATACACCATGCCTGGATATCTGTTTTTGACATTAGACTTTCCCAGAAAGACTCTCAGGATGTGTGAATGCCAGATATTAACCCATGAAAGGACAAAGCATTGGCTGGAAATCCAAGTGAGCGAGCAATTTCTGGCTGCCCAAGGACAACAGCAGCTTCCAGCAAGGATAGACAAGAAACTATAATCATGCAGTTATTTTGCCTTATTCACTACATCATCCTGTGACAATACAGTCCATTAGCCACCAATAAAATGCACAATCCCTACTCATTTTTCTTCACAGGAGGCAACATTTGCATAATAAGCAACAGTCTGTTCCACTTCCACTTGGAGCAGTGAAACATCCAGCAAGTGAGGAAGGGGAAGTCCCTTCCGACCAGTTTGCTAATAAGCTTTCACCATTCAATGGTCCTAGTCTACCTGGGGCTATCATGATGACTGTTTTTCCATTCCCATCCTCTGCTCACCATGTGGCTTGGCATGGAGTAGCAGGGAAAATAAAATACAGTCAAGTTGTCCCTCCTCACTGAACTGTAACTCTGATGAGCAGCACAGCAGTAGTGTCTTAGAAATCTTGATCTGTTGCAGATGATCCATAAAACCACATGTAAGAAAAAGCTGGATACATGTTTTCTGATCTTCTTTCAGTATCCTGTATGATTGACTGATCTTTGTGCTAAAAAGAACCAGGAAAGAACTAAAAGCTCTCATCCAGTAATTTAAAACTCAATTGTGTCTGAAGGAGTTAAAGGAACATCTTTAGAAAAGTCAAAGAGCCTGATTGCTAGAGAATGTTTCAAGAAATGAATGAGATTTTTCAAGTTAGCCAAGCAATTTGGATGCCCTGTTCTTATTATCTGTAATAAGAATTAAAATCTCAATTTTCCTTGGCAGCTTAGAAGAATCACAGTTAGTTCAGAGACAAATGCTCCTTTTGTCTGTCTCCGAGCTCTGCTCAATTCCCTTCTTGATTTCAAATGATTGTGATGCCAAAGCAAGATTTATGGATTAGGTTAAGTTTCATTGAATGTTCACATGGCTTTTGGAATCTAAATCTTAAAGCAGAATCCTAAACCTTCTTCAAGCCAAAAATAAAAGTAAAAAAAGAAAGAAAAAGCTTGAGTAAACCTCCTCCTGCAAATTAAATAAATCAAATTTTGTGAGAATCCTGCTACTGAGATAGCTACATGTGAAAAGCTATCCACAGGAAATTTTTAGGGTTGGGGGGATTTTTGTTTTGTTTTGCTCTGCTTTGTTTTATCTTCTTCACTAGAAGCAGGTGGTTGGGTATAAGGCCAGCTGGAAATAAAAATCTGTATTTATAGCATCAGCAGAATGAGGAAAGAGATGGCATAGTCAATAAAATTCTCTATGTTATTTCAGCTTAAATTGAAAGATGTTTTCATATTAAAATAGGTTATAGATACATACAAAAGGACAGACTTTTGCCTCATAATTTGATTTTCTGTATTTATTCAACTGTACCAAAATTGTCATGAAGCAGAACTGCTGCAGTAAGAGACTGAAAACAGATTTTCTACTTTAGTCAGACAATATAGATCAGGAGAAATCCTCTTGACACCATTCTGTTGGTCCTGGTTACATAGAAATTTGATAAATCAATCTATGTTTTTTGTTTTCTACTAAGCAGGCTGTAGTGGACACTAAGAAGAACTTATGTTTTAATTATTTCTCATCTTGTGGCATCTTGTGCCTTTTATTCTGGATTGCTTTAATATTTACACTGCTAGCACAGCTGCAGAACATGAAAATATACATTCTGAGAAGAAAAGGATAAAAGGAAAATGGAAATCTCTGACCTTGAAGAAGTCTGCCTATTTCTACTAATGGCATTTGCAAGTCAGAAACATCACCTCCTCACACTTAAAGCCAAGAACAATGGCTTTATAGCATTGTGCATAGGCAGCTGCACAGGCATCTCTGAAGATGGTGGTCAACTTGTGCACATATTAGTAATTTTGGTCTTTCAGAAAACAAAATATTATTGCTTCTTAAAGAATTCATTTATGTCATTTTGATACTAAAAGCAAACACTTTGGCTTCATTACACTGGGCACTGTATAAGTAGGAAGTAAATTATTACACTGATCTTGAGCTTACAGCCATATAGTAGGAAGTTGGCTTTTGAGCAAGTAGACATGATAACAAGTCTCTCATTGTTTGTTGAGGGAATGCCATAGTGCAGATATATTAAAATATCATCACACTGAAATCTGTTTGCAAGCACATGTAGTTCATATGTACATGTTTGTGTGTGAAAAAAATAGTTATATTTGTTTTGTTCCTTTCTTATTTCAAGTATTAAATGTATATTGTTTTTAAAAAGTGACAAGTTTAACATGAAAAACTGTGCTGTAATTTATTTTGATATATATGATCATGAATATGGATGGGAAATGAAACAGCCTTGCTGTCATGATCCATGAAGCACGTGACAATTCAGGTTTGTCCGTAAGTTTGCTTCATGTTTGAGCAAAATATGCAAATATAATGGAAAAAAAAAAAAAAAAGCGCTTTGTTGTCAAGACAGTTGTCCTGAATGTCATTTTAAAAGTTACTTTAGGGCTTATGTCATGATGTGTGTCATACTTATCCACAATGAAACCCAAATAAATAATTCCATGGAGTGGCAACATTTACTTGCAAAAGTGAAGAAAATTTACATTGTTTCCCCTATTGTATAGCTGATCACTTTTTTCCCCAAGGTGTAGTGTAGAAAACTAAGATCAGAAAAATACTGTTTCCTTACAGAGGTCCTTATGCCAGGTCTTCACAACAAGCTAATTTTCAGGCCCACTCCTCTTGAACTGAGAATCTGAATGAACACAGTGATAAAGTGAAGACTCTGGCAGATATTTTTCAGCTACTCTCTCCTCCTTCATTGCATGAAGCCCTCAAACACAGAGAAAACTTAGATCTCATTCAGATGCGTACTGGGATTTATTATCCATTCAAAGTATCAGTCAGCCTGTGTCCTCACTTTTACTCATGTAGTGTGTTCAGGTAAATGATGAGGATACCAATCAGGACGATGCTGGAGGAAGAAAAGCATGGCACTTAACAGCACCACGGAGAGAACAATAGAAAGATTTCACCAGCTGTGTCACTTGGAAGGCAACAAATACTGAAAATCTGCATTTGAAACATGGTTACTGAGGAAATCACCAGTATTCAAACACCTCTGTAACTATAAAAAAATTAATTGGTGCAAAGTAGATTCTGCTGAGGTTGAAACCTATTTCAACTCCCTGAGACTTGCCACAATCTACCAAGCCTTCATCAGAGATCAGCTTTGAAGAAGGACACAGGCTGTAATCTAAACCACTGCTACTCCCTTTTTCCACAGTTAGATACTTTTACCAACAGCAAATTTTTTTTATGGTTTTTGGGATAATCTGGATTAAGATTTATCACCTGAATACCCATTATACTCTGACTTACGGTCCTGCTCTCTAGAAGGGAAAATATTGCTACCTCAGGAAAAGAAGCAGCAGTTTGAAATCCTGATAAAGTGCTAGGAGCAGAGACAGACAGGGGCTGAATTGAGCTCTCCTATGTCCCCTGAAATGTGTCTTATCCTCCTGCATTTGCATTTGACACCTCCAAAAGATTTTGACTGATTTGCAGCACTGTACCCTCCTCTGGAGTACAAATGCAAATGCAAATTGTCAGAGAAACTTTACTATTGCTTTTATTATAGTAATCTACTTTATTTATAATATTTTTAATCTGATTGGAAGTCTAATGTACTACAGTACTGCCTTCAGTATGACATGAAAAAAGAGCCATTTCCCCTACCACTGCACAGAGAACAGAGGTTTATCTTCAAAAGGTTCTTCCATTCTAAGATTACTCTATATCAAGAGGTAGAACCTGTTCCTATACCACAAGATCTATTGAGCAATTTCCAGTTCTTACAATAGGAGCAGCTACTAGTTTTCTCCATGATAACCAGGTAGAGAAAAACACCATCACATCAGACAATCACTGACACATTCATCAAAATTTAGAAAAAAAAGGCAAAATTTATTAGTAACTCCTAACAGACAAACACACTTTAGATTTTTAAATGCATACAAAATTTTCTAAAGCACAGTCGCTTTCAAAAATTTTTAAGAATATTTATATTACTGCACATCTACTATACAGGATTTGCCACAGAGTTATTAGCCCTATATTGGATAATACAGACATCTTTAAATAAACAAATCTTGGCATCCAAAGTTTATTTTAAGAAATGCCTGGGTTTAATATTTTTGTATTTTTAAAAGCTGATGGGAAATTGAAAATCCCACTACTTACCAAGTATACTCAATTCACAGAGACTGAGTTATTCTTATATAAGGGAATGTTCACAGTGAATTTTCTGCATCATAAAATCTTCCCACGTACAGCTGTAGATGACATGCTATTAAAAAAACAAAAAGGCTTTGTTCATCTCTAGTACTATCTGAAACTGGAGGAGAGGCTGGTGATTCATGCTGGGAAAGCACAAATAAAGTGTGAAAGTGCTGGATTAAGAAATGCAGAGTTATTGCAAAGGAACTGGCCTTTCTGTCTACTCAGGCTCAGCAGCAGTCTGGGAAATTTAGTCTAAATTCTTCTTTCCTAGATACAGGAAATTCCTCATTTTCCCGCTCTTCTTGGAAGGTTAAGTTTCAACCTTAGTAATCAATTGGAAAATAAATACAGTAAGAAGTTAGTAAAATGTAGGACTGGATAGTAAACATGAATAGAAATTAAAACGTACCTAGAAAATTATGTTACATTGGTACTTAGCACATTGTCTAAGTAATTCTGGAATTATTTTTGTTTGCAGGATCTGGTTTATTAATAGCTAGGGGATTCATTCAGCCAGTTAATGCTGTAATCACCAGCTGGAATATCTTATTTACCTCATCAATCCCTAAGAGGAAGTTATATTTTTCTGAGCTATTTTCCAATAACTTTCTTATTTATATTACTCAAAAGCACAAGTGATGGAGAGCACACTTATTTTATTATAGGAAGATGATAGCAAATTTAATCTATTACTTTTGCTAAGAGACCTCTTTGCTGTTTTTACAAAGATTAATAGTTTACATCCTTATCAAAATTATTGCTATCACTAAAGCCAAACATCTCACCTTAAGAATCTATTGACTTTTTTGCATCTGTGCAGTGCATCAGTACTAATGCACTACAAAAAACATTTTGCTTTCACATTGAACAGGTAAGCCATGCAAAGGGGTTAGAGGCAATGCAGCCTTCTGAGTTGCAGAAACGTTTGCATTTTAATGGGCTTTATTGAAATTTTGTTGGCTTTTACAGGTTTGGCAGACTGTCACATTTTGTTAAAGGATATCAGATCATCCTTTCCTGGCTTGGAGAAGGCACAGCTTTCAGTTTATAACACAATCAGAAGGCTGCAGCTCAGGAATTCTTAGCTGTAATCAAAACCCAGGATCTCTAACTGTTTGGAGAATACAATAATATTTACCTTTCAAAAGGATGGTTCTACCATTTTCCTAAGGGTTATAAAGCCAAGCAATTATAGTTCACCCATACCAGTGTGAGGAATGAAAATTTTGATGGAGATTGGTACCAAATAAAGAAAATCTTTTTTAAGAAATGCAAGCCCTGCTGCTCAAAGTGCTCCAGATGAGTGCTCCTCTTGGCAAGGTGGTGACAGCAGTGGTCTGCCCTGTGGTCAGCCTTTCCAACACTTCTAACTTAAAGGATCTTGCCAAGCAGTGGCAGTGTGTGAAAGAAAATTTTCATGAGAGATGCACACCAACTAGACGCTGACTTTTATGCAGTTCAGTGGTATAAATGATGAAAGGACCTCTTAATGCCTCATTTAATTTGTGGGTTTGCAATGGTTGAAAAATATTTTTATCTCCCAAAGCATCTACAAAATTTGTGTCTTTGCCTTTGATTATAGATGAAAAATGCTGAAATGAATGCAAAACACACATCAATTGTCAAGTGCCACACCAAGCACCCAGACTACTATAAAAATATTTCTGTTTCGTCCTTATACAAGACCAACAAAACTAAGTCCCACAATTTCTCCACCCTCTAATCCAAGTTTCTTGAAAGAAAACCAGTATTTCCACATGTTTCTCAGCTCTTTAATAGATAAAGTAAGAAGGATACACTTTTCAGATTACTACTGCCAGTGTTTATCATAGGGAATTTGTCCTGACACAACTCAATTTGCTGCAACATTGAGTTTTGGCCAACCTCATCTTCATCTTTTAATCAAGATTGTTTTGCTTATACATGAGCCAAACACTTGGAACTTCCCCATTCCCAGCTTCTGCTTTAGAACAGAAGCCAGAAGATTCTGCTGTGAATGTCAATGAAGTACGTTTGATAGTCAATGGTTACAGCCTCGCATCCAGCAGTCACTGGGAACCATTTCTGAGGTATGGGTATGGGCCTCTCTGGTATGATTAAAAGTAACAACTACTCCTTGGGAAGAAGATTAATCAGTATCTCCATTTTATTTTTCAAGACCTCCGTCAGCTTTCAGGACACTGGAAGGTGTGTGTCCAAGTCATTTAGAACTGAAGGAAATATTACTGGATCTGCTTGTCATCCTAGAGAACTGCCTACAAAAAGGCATGTGAGTCATCAATTTGTCCTTTAAGGGTTAAATTACTGAAGCAGAAATCTAAAATGCTGCACACAAAAGGAGGTATGCATTAAAAAAATGCCTCTGGTGGGTCTTACACTGTAAGAATGAAAGTCAGAAACATGAGTAAAAAGTGAACTCGTTGATGAGAAAATTATTTTTTCAATGTAATAAAATGCTCCCTTCAGAGAGGAAGATCATAAAATGCATTTCCTCCAGTATTTAAACACAAGGATTCTCCTGTCTCCTCGTTCAAAGAGGAGATCTACAAACCACCTCATTTCAGTACAAATACTTTCTTAAAATGCATTCTGTTATGTTCAAAATATCAACCCTTCCTGGATTTTCAACAGCTGTTGTAATTGTTTTTCATACAAATCGATTTAAGTTGTAACATTGTTCTGCTACAAGCCTATTGTCTGTGTCCTTCTGAATTGTCAATTACCTAAATGAAGAAATAAAGGCTTGAAAGTGCATTGTTGTAATTAATTTCTATGTTTAAATTATCTAATCACAAAACAAAGTTATGAATTTCATCTGTTGAGGCACAAAGAATACTTTCCTTGAAAAATGAAAGAAAAAAGAGAAAAAATAAATATAAAAATCCACTACTGGTTCACTTGTGTTTTTTAAGACAAAAGTTTAAGGCTGTCATTCCAGTCCTCTTCTATACTTTTGGAAATATCCATATAATGTTTAGTGAGTATATTGTTTGTAAAGAGAAAAGGTTTTCCTTAAATATCCTAATAAAGTTGCTTTTCTGCATATACAATCTAGTTTCCCTCAACTAGGATAGTATGTGCTATGAAGTATCATCTCTCAGACTGTCCTTTCCACACACTTTCCAAGCAGGGTGTGATTGATAAGTTCCACATAGGATGTTCCCATTGAGTCCCAGGACCATTAAATGTATGAATTTGTCCCAGTGCCTTTTTCCCAGTCAAGTGTGGGCAGATGGGTCTGGGTGCTGAGGAGCTGCTGATGCATAATCTTTTAAATTATCTCTTCCACACTTCAAGCCTTTTTTCTGCTGTCCGTTTCAACTTTTGTGCTCATCATTGCCAAAGAAGAGACACATCTGCCCACACAGGTGGAAACAATTTTTCTTTGCTGTGGAGATGGACATGCCCTCAGCACATGTTCTGTTAAGGTGTTTACACCTCTGGGCTCTGGTTTCGTGCTGATGTTTGTCTTCCAGACAAGAGCTGGAACAGTTCCAATGGCAACCAGCCTATGGGGAGGGCTGTAGAGTGGCATGAATAGCAGATAGGATCACCTAAGGCATAGACAAGCCTTGGGACGTGTATTTGTGAGCTACCAAGTGGTATCTAACAGCAACAAGAGGAAGCAAACACCAGATGCATCTAACAGGGCTCTGGGACAACCCAACCAAGTCCTTGGTGACAAGCACAAAACATTAATCCTGAGAAGAAGACTAAAAAATTAGGGGAGAAGTGCCTTTCAGGAAGCCCCAGCAGAGTGAGCACTACTGCCATGGCCCATTGCAATAGACCAAAATTATGAACTAAGCTACACTCAGCACTCATCCCCAGGCACTGGCAGAGTGTATCCAGCCTGGTTCAGCCTGAGGTCTGCTAATTGTGTGTATAACACCTGCTAATTGTGTGTATAACACCTGTGTATAACACCTGCTAATTGTGTGTATAACACCTGGACAGTCAAGTGTGCCTTTGGTTGGTGCTGATTTCTTCTTCAGGGGCTACGGATGGCAGCTTTTTGTGCCCACCCCCAGAGCTGCTCCCTGAGTTTTCCTGGCCCTTCCTGGTGCAAGCAGCAGTCATTGCAGGGTGATATGGTGGCCGATAGGAAGCCAGACTGCTCCCTGTGAGAACCTGCCCAACCCATCTGGTTCAGTGCAAACACAAACTGACTTCAGAGCGCAGCACAATGCCGGCCGCAGAGCCAGCAGGCAAGAGCTCCCAGGCACCCAAAAGCCCACACCCAAAAGCTGTCATCACCCTATGGCCTCCCTGGCATCCTCGCCACAGTATGTACCATTCCCAGTGGGCAGGGGACTGCAGGGACCTGACCCAGAGCTGCAGTGGGTGACCTCCAGCATGATGGCTGGGCAGTCCTTTTCCACAGCCATCCTGATATTCTCTGGAGCTTGAAGAGGTCTGTGAAGCCAAATAAAAATTCACCCTTTGTATCTCAGATCTTCCAGCCAGTCAACACTGGTGCTCTTTAAAAACCTCTTGTAAAATTTCTACCTCCATTGCAGAGATAAATACTATCTCAATAATCCCTGTAGATATTCACTGCTAAGAAGTGATACGTTTCCACCAAGAAAAGAACTTGTGGTTTTGGAGTACCATAAAGGTAAAGGACAAAGATGTACTTAAACAGGCCTGTGAAAGAAATCATTTTTCAGCACAGAGGCCCAGAGCAAGTTGGAACACAAAAGTCAGCTAGAGTGAGAATAATCAAAGCCAAGTGTTCTGTGCCCCAGAACACGGAATTGTAAAAGATATATCCTCTTGCTCTTATGACAGTGCTGGAGGTGTCAAGTAACTGCATATTTCTTTGATCTATGTGTATCACAATATTTTTGAAGCTGGCGGGATTTTATGCCACTTAAATAAACAGAATTATTAGATTTCACAAAAACAAGAGTGACAACACAGCCCTGGCATCCAGCACACAACTAATACAGTTAAAGCCCTTGTCACCCACAAATATTCACCCTGCACCTCTGCTTGAGGTTATGCACAATTTTCTTCCAGAAAAGATAGTTCCTTAGAAGATCAAGATTTTATGGATACATTTTTAATATCAGGAGTGGTACTGAGTGCTATTGCAACACAGCAACAGTTTTCTGTTACAGCTTAAATCCAGGCTAAGAAGGCAGTATATTGGATTTCTTAATTACCTTTTTAGTGACAGCTTGCATTCTTGTGGGGACATTTCAGAAATCAGCCAGGTCTTTCCTATCCAGGACTGAAACACAATGGTGGAAGACGGGTTTTTTTTAATGCTCTGTCTTGTAATTCAGAGATCTTTCTGTGTCTGATAGGCTTCATTGTTGCTGTGTCTTCCTTTTTAATGAACTTTACAGCAAAATTATGAGGAAATATTAATTTTGTTTGTATATTTTCAGATAAAAGCATACTCTAGATCAAATACAGGCAGTCATAGTCTTTAGCAGTGGCTCTTTACAGATTTGTCTTCTGAAGATATGGGGCTGGCTTTCTCATGACAGGTCACATAGAACCCCTATTCTAGAAAGGACCTAATGCCACACAAGGAAGTCCTTGCTTTTATGCAGCAATAACATGCCTTAATTTAATTTTTACAATCTTTACATTTCTGGCTGCTTTCAGGAGCCAGAATCAGCAAATCAGCTTCCCTTTTGAAAGATCACTACAGGCTTTTTGGGGTTTTTTTTTGTTTGATTATTTGTTTGGTTTTGTTTTGTTTGGTTTGGTTTTTAACAAGAAAGCGCTCAGTTTTGATGAGAAGACCATCACATTGCACTCTGGATGCACCATCTTAGCAAGCGCATATAGAGAAGAAACTTCAGCCCCTCTCAGAATGCTCTAACACACAGCAAGGCAATTAACCATGCCTGTACCCCAGCCAATTTCTCAATATGATTTCTGAGAGAAGCAATACACACCACTTGTTTGCTTGTTTTACAGCCAAGTCTCCCACCACTATCCTTTCTCAATCCCAAATACCCATTTCTATAATAATCATTTGTCCAAGCCAATAACTTTCTGTTGCCTTCTGGTACTTTGGTACACTCCCATTACTGAGTGAAAATGATCTTTTGCTGATAGCAGCCTCATTTCCCATCATACTGATCCCTCTCCACAATTTTGTTTTGCATTTCTTCCTTGCCATTATGTTGTCTGTATGTTGTGCTCCAAAAGAATGTGATTCTTATGTTTAGAAATTCATTAATATTCAGAGTTTGTGCACTGTACAATGTGCTTATTAAGTAATGAGCACATAGCATGCAGAACTCCCACTTTCTTGCATTAATTAGATGTGGTTGTGGCAAACATTAGTAAATTAAATAATAAATTTTTATTACATGTTCACCACATATGCCTTTGAAGCCAGTACATGCTGTGCCATGAATGCATAACTAGCACAGGGGGCAAAAACCAGAATTCCACAAGTCTCTCTTTGGGACTTTATGACACCCTTGACTATAAGAAAAAGCTCACTTATCTCCAGTCAGCAAGAAATGAAATTGAATGAATGTCAAATGTAAGCACTTACAGGATACAAGGCCTGAGTATAATTGTAACTGGGATATTTAGTTGCTGCCTATAACAAATGTTTGTATGCATCAATTTAAATTGTAGCAAACAATACCGCACTTTTTCAACTATTTATGAAAACTGTGTCTGCTATAGATTGAGTCTAGGACCAACATTTGCTTGTATGGGTCCCACTTATAAAAAGCGATAGACACAATTTTCAGCTCAATGCCTTGCCAAAGTTTTGACCGTGTATAACATCCAGTCTAGAACTGCTGATCTCTCTCTTAGCAGAAAAATCATTGAGTTCCAGTCATTTGCAATAAATTCCAGGTAGATTTTAGAAAGGATTGGATAGTGCCTTGGGTTTGCATGGCAAGATTTTGATGGCAAGATAGCACTGCGGACTGCAGGGATGTTGCTTTCATTGAGAAGGTGCTAGAAGCTTCTCCTGTATCCAGTGGAGCCAACGTCAGCCTGCTCCAAGACAGACTTGCCACTGGCCAAGCCTGAGTCCATCAGTGGCAGTGGTACCAGCTCTGAGGTAATATAGACTAGAGGGATAAAAAAACCCCATCAACATCAGCCAGAAATGGAGAGAGAATATCTGACAGAAACAGCCCTTCAGACACCAAGGTCACTGCAAAGGAGAGAGGAAGTATCCTGGTGCCAGCATTGAGATTCCCCTGCAGCCCATGCTGAATGCCACACTGAGACGGCTGTGACCCTGCAGCCCATGGAGATCCATAGGGATACAGAGATCCACCTGCAGCCAATGGGGAACCTCACAGTGGAGAAGGTGGATGCCTGATGGAAGCTGTGACCTCTCGTTGGCACAGGCTTCTGTCAGAATCTGTGGCCTTGTGGAGAGATGACCCCACACTGAAGCAGGTTTGCAGGCAGGATTTGTGACTTCACAAAAGACCCCACCATGGACGGTTACAGAAGTTCATGAAGAACTGTGGAAACGACTCATATAGAAAAACTAATAGGACTGTGTCCTGTGAGAAGGGACTCCATGCTGTCAAAGGCGATGGCTGTGAGGATTCCTCTCAGTGAGGAGGAAGGACCACCAGAGATACTGATACAGGTGAAGTGACCACAGTCCCTCTTCCCTACTTCAGGGCTGGAAGGGAGCAGATAGAGAAGACTGGGAGTAAAATTAAGCCTGAAAAGAAGGGAGGGAGAGGGAGGATGATATTTTTACTAGGTTTACTTCTCGTTATCCCACTCTGGTTTGATTGTTAGTAAATTCAATTTATTTCCCCAAGCTGAGTCTGTTTTCCCCATGATGGTAATTGGTGAGTGATCTCTCTCTATTTGTATCTCAACACACAAGCCTTTCATTATATTTTCTTGCCCTGTCCAGAAGAGGAGGTGAGTGATAAGAACACCTTTGGTGGTCACTTGGCATCCAGCCAAGTTCAAAGCACTGCAGAGAAAATCCATCAAATTATCTTAGAATGTAGTATGATTGAAATCAGTACAGGATCACTTTTGTTTACCTGAACAACCCTTAGGAGATTAACTCATTACTGGTCTCTCTTCTCGTTGCTCAGCACTCCCCTATTTCCTTACAAAAAACTGTAGCTACAAGTGGCGATTTACTTCTCCATCAATTTAGAATAATTCCTTGGTTTTAATGTTGTGAATACACATACCTTAAGGTTCAATAGTTACATTTTTCTGGCCGAAAGCACACTGCTTTCTCAGCTTTCCCCACCAGTCAGTTACTGTATTTCATGCCTAAAAACAGCACTGACTGGTTGTTTATGTACTATTAAGTATGTTTTTAAATTTGGATACTTTCAAACAAACAGTATTTTCATGGCTTCAGCTGCTGAAATATCTACTTCTGTTTGATCATTTCCCCTAAAAACAATGCTGCAGGCAGGTTGGTATGTCTGTTTGGTTGTCCAATGAGTCCAGCCTCGTAAGAAGTTGCTGGGGACTTTTATAATCCTTGTACTATGAAGCAAGGCTACAGGCCACAACTACGGCAGGTCTTCATCAATCTGCACATCTGCACCATTCACCAGCCCCCCAGGCTCTGCTCCTGTAAGTCTGTAATGCACAGCATCCTTCTAAACACTTCCTGGCATCACAGATTTTGGCAGAAGTCTGTCATGGGCTTGTGAACACTCAGATCACCATTTATGTAAATGTCAAATGGATCATGCCCCTGATATTTTAAACTATTCATGGCAGTTTGGCGATAATTTTTTGTTAGCTTTTTTGGTCAGTTTGATTTCTGGAGGTTGTTTTAATGGCAGAAGGATTCAAGAACATTCTGCTTTTAACAGCTTCTCCTTCAGAATAAATTTGTAGCAGACACTAGGGAAGAATAAATCACAGAGCCACAGAATCATCAAGGTAAGAAGAAACGTTCAAGGTTATCTAGTCGACCATCAACCTACCACCACCAAAATATCACCTAAACCTTGTGCCACATTCAGACCCCTCCAGAGATGGTGACTCCACCGCCTCACAGGGCAACTGATTCCAATATCTAACTACTCTTTTAGTGAAAAAGAATTAATTTCAAATATCTAATCTGAACTGTCCCTGGTACAACTTTCTGCCATTTTCTCTCATCCTTCCACTTGAGAAGTGGCAGAAGATCCCAACTTCCACCTCACAACAACCTCCTTTCAGGTGGATGTGGGGCAATGAATTTCCTTCCACGGGTCTCCTTTTCTGCAGGCTAAACAATTGCAGTTCTTTTAACTGTTCCTGGTAAGACTTGTGCTTCAAACTCTTCAACAGCTTTTTTGCCTTTCTCTGGAAATGCTCCAGCCCCTCTACATCCTTTCTGAATTGAGCAGCTGCGAACTGGACACAGGACTCGGGGTGTTGCTTCACCAGCGCCAGCACAGAAGGACAACCACTTCCCTGGCTCTGTTGGCCACAGTATTGCTGATGCAAGTGAGGGTGCCACTGACCTCGGCCATCTAGGCACACTCCTGGTTGCCTGCCATCCCATCCTTCTTTCCATTTCATATGTAGTAAGTGTAGGTCTTGGTCTTTGCACAAAGTATGGGGGTAACTAACTGAGCTATCTTTTTTGTCTTCTCTCTGCAAGGACTTTGATAACTTTTGCTGCTTTTCTTTCCTTTGAGACACTTGTTTTCCTGTAAACAACCAAACAGTAGATAGAAAGGCAGAAAAATAGTAGACATATGTCCAATATCAGCATGGTAATTTATTAAATATATAATCAGATATTTCCAGATTGGCCAAAAAATTAAAATTTAATCCAGAAGAAAAATAAACAAATAGCAACAAAACCAGTAGCAACAAAACTCTCCCATACTCTTATACCCTGCACAGATTACTGTACAGGACAGTGTGCTATCTGTTTATTACAGTACCAAGATAAGCAGAGTGAGTGGGTTAGCTACAAGAGAGCAAAAAATAACTTTAGAAGAATTCCAAATTTATCTCAGACGTTTACATCTAATCATCTATCTCTTTTTAGCTGTTTAATATCTAAAAAGAATTCCACCACTTGAGCAGTTTTGATTGCAATATCCATGAAAAAGAGTTCCAAAAATCTAAACATGTATCCAAGAAATATCTTCTACTAATGGTTTTATTTTCATAATAGCTACATTATTATGATTATCTAGAATGGTTGCATGTGTCCTTTCCAAGGAAGAAGATTATTTTGTTCAAAGAGATTTTACAGCGATGTAACTTTACTATAAATAGATTGAATCTCTCCTTTTTTTTTCTCAGCTTGGGAATTTTATAGATAAATGTAAGCATCATTTGTAACTTGTTTCTTCTGGATGTCATGAATCAATTCAAGGACTTTTATTTTTACCTTAATCCATTTTGTGCTGGATGTGATTTAAGGTTTCTGGTTAGCCACCCATCTACTTGGCACACAATATTGAGAACCTGCCATCTGGGTTTCCCAGCACAGCACTCATCAGAGGACAGGAAAGATGAGCTTGCATGGTAGATAACGCCTGCACCCGTGAGCAGTAGTGATGACTGCCATGGCTACTGGTGATGCTGAAGGCCCACTACCATGCAGTAAGGTACCAGGCTGCTGGGCTGATGCTAGAGAATTATTGCAAGATTATCAACATTCTCTCCTTTTTATGTGTTTACAGTTACTCATTCATCTTATCATAGCTCTGTAGGCCCAAAGAGATTAGAAAAGTAGGGAATTGCCATAGAAATTTCACTGAAAGAAGGCATTGCTACCACAGATCATCAGAACATGTCAGATATTATTGGAATGCAAAGCATTGATAGAAGTGAAGAGTGGTAGGATGCCTCTGCCTACAGAGTTCTCTTTCAGCATGTTGTGACATACTGTCTTCTGTTACAGTTTCTCTGATACCCGCGATTTGATTTGATAAAATCAAGCTGCAGGATGGGATTAGGATGGTTGAAACAAATTTTACAGAGTGTAAAACCGCACAGAGCACTTTCCACTTATTCTTTGGCTGATGGCCATTTTCATCTTGAAAGACCATCAGTAGGAATTCAAGTCGTGTCTGACTGATCAGGCTGAAAAAAGAGTAAAGCTTCTGTCAAAAAATATTTTGCTGCTCACCCTTGTAAGTGCTTGTGAGCTTCTATTCTCACATTAATAAGTACAGCATTTAATGCATACGTGCAGGCTGTTATCTCCTATTTGACTTTACATTTATACATAGCCTATGTATTGGACAACATTTTAGAGAGGACTGTACAACTGTAGAAGTGAGATCATCCAGAGATTCCCCCTTTTCTGTACTCATTTTTTAAAGTTATAGTGACATAAACAAGAACTGAGTAATGTTGTGTTCTGTATCTCTGAGTCCCATTTTCTACTCTTCTCTCCTCTCAGCCAGGGAATTCACTTCAGCATATTTATTCAGCAAAACAGTAACTCCATATTAGTATTTGGCTAAATATGGTCTAATAGCATTTAGTAATGCATAATCACATCAATACTTTTGCCACTGCAATCAATCTGATGTACCTTCTGAAAAAAGTGTTTTATTTTCCCAGTCTACTGCGGAATTTTCTGAAGAAAAGAATTCACTGGCTGAGCCACTGATTTTCCCACTTCACCCCACATTCAATATTTTCATCAATTCCAATGCAACAGAAAATTATGCAGAGATTTTTTTTTAAAGCAGTCGTTAAAAATAGCATCATAAGAATATACTTAAGACTACACCTAAAAATGGAGGAAAAGAATCTTTGAAAAAGCTTTTTAATATCAAGTATAATTACTGGGATTTTCCCAATCATTCTTAAATTTAGTGACTACAAAAGGAGAAATCTAAATATTACATACAACTCTTAGAATAAATCTCCTTTGTTCAATCAAAAATAAGACAAATATTTTTCTGAAAACAAAATTTCTTTGAAAGCACAACAGTTATTTCATGGTCCAAAGCCATTGTAGAACAGACAGAAATATGTATGCCAAACAACTATTCCACTAAAATAAAGCACATCCTAGAGTGCATGCATGATTACTTGCATTCTCGATAATCCAGCTGGAAAATTGCATCAGTCTTCTTAAGTTTCAGCCCTGACTTACCTTCTTACAAGCCAAGTTTCTATTGCCTCTCATTTTTCAATTATACGGGATTAACATTTTTAAATATCTTGATATAAAGTGTATTTTTTTTACTTATGAAACTCAAAAAATAGCCAAAACACTTTTTCCTAAATCCTCGAAAAGAAACCCCAAAAAATAAAATAATTTCCTTAAACCACTTATGGCTATGGTGAATTATGAGGCCAAAAGTTTTTATATCTGAGATCATAATTAGAATTGTCAAGAGAGGCTTGTACTTATAACTGAAATTTTAGTTCTATTTTAGCATTTGGATACAGCTGGATAAACACTTCATGTGATGGGTGAGCAGGAGCCTCAGGATCAGGCACAAAGGGTTACAGAGAATGGGATGACATCAGACTGGCGACCTGTCACTGGTGGGGTTCCACAAGGCTCCATCCTCAGTCCTGTGCTCTTCAACAGCTTCAAAAATGGCTTGGACACAGGACTGGAAGAGTTACTAAGCAACTTTGGAGACAATAATACATTTGGAGGAGCTGCTCACTGTCTCATAGGCAGAGAGGCCCTGCAGAGACACATGGACAAATAAGACAGATGAGAAATCACCAACCATATGAATTTAATGAGGGCAAGTGCCTGTGTGGGGCAATTTTGGCTGTACACACAGACTGGGGAATGAGACATTGGAAATCAATGCCACGGAAAAAGACCTGGAGATCCAAGTTGAAGATGAGTCAGCAGTGCCCTGGCAGCCAGGAAGAGCACCCGAGTCCTGGGAGGCAACAGACGCAGCTTCACAGCCAGGCAAGGCAGGTCCTGCTCTGCTCTGCGCTGGGACAGCCTCACCTCAAGTGCTGGGGGCAGTTTTGGGTACCACAGTATAAGAAAGATTGACAGCTCCACCAAAGGAAGGCCACAAAACTGGAGAAGGGTCTAGAGACTAAGTCAAGGACTTGACACAGCAATGCGAAATTTTGTCAGGGCAGCTTTAGATTGGATATCAGGAGAATGGTCTTCCCCCAGAGGGTGGTTGGGCACTGGAAGAGGCTCCCCAGGGAAGTGGTCACAGCACCAAGCCTGACAGAGATCAAAAAGTGTTTGGATAATGGTCCTAAGGTGTGATTTTAGGGACTGTGAAGTGCAGGGCCAGCAGCTGGACTCAATAATAATCCCCGTGGGCTCCTTCCAACACAGGATATTCTGTAATTCTATGATTCTGTGATCTGCAAGCTAAGTCTTCTAAACATATAGGCATAGATACAGTCAGTACTTATCTGCATGAAATCATCATAATATTACCAAGGCATTTTCCTGGGTTTGAATAGTGTGTAGCGCTTGTTCCTCTCCTGCAATCTGATAATATCTTATCTCTCTTTTATTGTATTTTAAGTAATACAAATATAAACAAAAAAAAAAAAAAACCAAAACAAGAAGACATTACTTAGTTAAGTAGTTCATACTCATCTCCCAAGAGGTGATAAGAAAATTTTCTATTTACTTAACAAATAGCCCAGCTTTGTGGGTTTCTGTGTAAAACATGTTTCTGTCCCACTCCAAGTGAATTCCACCATCATGAAAGAGTAAAAAATCAAATTGTACCTCCTTTAAATGTTGAAACCTGTAGTTTTGCAATATTCTAGAGATAAAAATAAAGAAAAACCTTAATTCTTAAGACCCCACCCTGACTATTTGCTCTTAAAGTAAATATGTGTTGACACCTTGCCCCATGACCACAAATATTGACAGTATAGGCAGAATGCTGCCCATCTTCCATGGCACAACAGGTCATAAAAGCTTTCTTCAATAACTCTGTTGCTCTTCATAACACAGAAATGTAACAAATAAACTGGCTACAACAGAGACATCACTCTCTTAGGCCAGTGCTCAGGGCAGAACCGTTTGCCACAAGTTGGTCCCCTGATTATCAGGATACAAGGGGGTGGGGAACTACGTTGGGAAAAACCTTTCCTATGTCTGTATAATTCAATGGTTCCTTCTGTGATCAGTTCTTTCCTGAGGGTCCAGAATGAGCACTGACACTCACCCTAGGGATCCAAGCTGAGCTTTCATCTGATTCTTGCTCAAAATTAAATCATCTCGTCGAAAGTCTAAGTCTGAGTCTAAAGAAGAAGGAAGCATGGCTGTTCTTAAATAGCCTGAACTGAAAACTACAAAACCAACTGACTAGACACAAGATTCAGAATAAAGGAATTAAAATGTTCCAAGAACCAGAGAGGAAGACAGGGACAATGTTGATCACCAAATGTTTTCCTGAAAATTGTCTAAGAATGTCCTGACACTAAGTCCTGTTTGAAGCTTTCCACAGTTTCATCTAGGGCCAACACACCATATTTTCAATGGCACATATTGTGTTCTCTATCACTTAAAGGGACCAGGAGGTATAAAAATTGGAGTCTATCAAGTGAGGGTCCTGAGTCCCAGGCTTTTGCTTTCTATAGTTCATCTTGAGGCTACTTTTTAAATTTGACTAAAAACCATCATTTTCCAAGTGAGTCCTGCTTTCATAGTCTATTCAGGCATCAACAAGGGAAAGCAGAAAACTCAATCACAGGGCATAACATTAGCCAACATAAGATTTCAGGGGAAAATTCCCCCTAGAGCTGCTATGCTGCTGAAGCACATAAAAGGTTGCCTAATGTGGGGAAAGGAAAAGTTGTAGTTGGTTTCTCTGGAAGAAATGGTTTAGACTCTCATAAGTGTAGCAAAATCTGGATGACACCTGTCTTTGGTGTAAATTCTAGCTCTAAATGTGTCACTGATTTTCCATCCTTTCCTTTCACTTAAAATGGAGACTTTAAAAAGATCTAGAAATATACAGTGACACTATGTAGTAATTTGAGTTGGGGTGAAGATTGGGATACACATCAGTTTCATTCACCCAGAATGGGGTAGACAGTATTCACCAGCCTAGGCTCCATCTACATGTGCCCCACAGCTGCTGGTAATCTCATCTGTTCTTCCTCTTCTGAAGTGACTGCAGTGACAAGAAAGGAGCATTTGATGACCTCAAGGATTTTGTCCCCTGAAAATGCCTTCCAGAAACATGCTGAATTTTTTCATCTGGTGCAGCTGAACAGTGATTTGAGTAGTGTTGCTTCACTGAAAGAGCCCAACCCAAGAGGCAGATGTTGAAGGTTAATCACTGCAAATCTGCAAACTTTTAAAACCTTAGATACAATTTCTCCAAGCATCAACTGAAGGCCTCATTCTGGTTGCAGGTAAGAATATTTGGTTGGTGGGACTTCTTCCAGTGTAACAGAGTAAGCCTAAGAAAGAACCAAGTGCATGTCTGCTCCAAGAAGTGATAGGACTTGATGAACCACCTGCACAGAGACTACTCTATACAGCTCCAGAGTGACAAAAATGTAGAATGCTAATTTGTCCCTAAATGTAGACTGACAAAATATAAGTCAATGAAAGGATTTCAGTAAAACAGTAAGTACAATGTATTTCATAAATTCCAGACTGCTGTCCAGATTTTGCACAGCATGTCATAGAAGAGGTGCAGAATTGTAGCAGTTATAAATTCACAGAACTTCATCAAAAACAGTAGGGTTCTTCTAATTTAAATCAGCTGAGGATTGTGTCTCAAATCTTAGTCATAACAGCATGTTGTAAGCCAGGAGAAAATTGGTAGAGAAAATAACATTAAAAAACGGTGCTGTGAGGATTTTCAGTGATAAACAACTTATCATAAATATTTAAAATCCATTATAACTTTTTATTTGTTTTTAAATACAGTATGCTAATTTTGTAATGCTAAAATCGCTAAGTCCACTTATTTGCATAATTGCTGTACAGTAGTTTGGTTAAAGTTTTTTTTCAAGATACTTGCTAGTGATAGCTTGATTATATGTTCAGTTGAATTAAGAAAAAACACACAATAAAGAAAGCTTTTAATGCAAAATGCATTATAATAACTAACATAGATAAGAGGAAAGAAAAATTGTAATGTGGTTGAAGGCAGAGAAAAGCTTTTCATAAATTAAAAGTGTCTGCTGAGTGCTAAGACATTAAAATAGCCTGAGCTAACATTGAGTAAGATGCTCTGAGTAGAATGAATAGTGTTGCAGTGATTAGAATATATTAACTGGTGGTTAACTGAAACTGGCAGCATTCCATTAAAAGTGATTTTTCCTAGAGATGGCAATAATAGCATCAACTAGCAAGAAAGAAGAAAATAAGAATCTGGGAAAATAACTGACTCCTGCAGATTTTCTTCCTGATTTATTTGCTATTTGTAACGTCCTACACAGTTACTCTCTGTCCCAGGTCTGTGCACATAGCGCCCTCAAACTTCTGCGATTCTGAAGAGAGAAAGCTGGAAATACAAGTACCTAACAGCCAGCTGGGCAGAATCTGATCAAGCACTGGTATGTAATAAACCTTACTGGAGTTTCACTGGTCCACAGTCTCACACATACAAAAGAATTGCAAACCCAGGGGGAGAACTGAATGGACAAATGAGTCTAACTTCAGTTACAGAGTCCATTGTCCCATCTTTCCAAGTGCTGGAGACAGCTGTGGCCATCTCTGCCAATGGAAACACATAATGTGCAAGACTACCAGAACCTAACATTTTCAGGGCCCCATTTCAGCCCTGCTGACCACTTTACTGTATAATCCATTAGTTTAGAATGGTACAGGATATGGCTGAAGATAAGTAAAAGCAATTATTTCAATTGTTTATTCCAAAATACTTGTTTTAAAAATCTCATTGAACACCTTTCCAGCCGCACTGTATATCAGATAACAGCAATGTGGCACATGAAGAAGCAGTTCTGAATGGAAGTGCTGGTGCTCATCACACTTAAAGAGGAGCAGAATATGAGAAGAGAAATACACAAAATATCCTGCAGAGAAATTTCATGGAAAATTTTCATGAAAAGAGCAGGCTGCCAGACAGGAAGTCCCTGGCTGAAGCATGAGACTCGTTGAATAAACATCTAAAAACTAAACAGCATTTTTCCACACTTCTTGGAGAAAAGTATTCTTTCTGCAGAGAACTTCAAAAAGATCAACATCTTGTTGCATAAATCTCAGAATCTGTCAGGATAAGATAACTTTAACATTCCACTATATCTATGGTAAATACAGATGAGAGACACCAAGCTAAATAATAAAAGCTCTCAGTATTTAATCATGGGCACCACTTGAACATTCAGCTGGGTTATTGCAGAAGACAACACAAGGTGAGAAAGGGGACACAAGAAAGGGAAGCTTTCATGTTGAATGCTTTTCAGGGAGGAAGAACATCACTTCCTGAAAATGAAGGATGTTGAAACAATTTCAGAGGTTCTCACAAGAAGAAATTACACAGCCTATCTGCCCAAGAAAGGTATCAGGAAGTGTCTGTTAGAAGCTGCAGCATTTAATTCACATGAAACAGATTCTGATAGGACTGTAATGATCTGGATAGCCATGATGGTGTTGGAGATACGCAGGCATCACCAGTGTTCAGCCTGATAGTCAAGTCCTTGTTGCGTCCAGCACCAGCAGGGATGACCATAGTTGCAAAGGTGTGTAACACAGAAATAGCTGAAGAACTATAAGAGATAAAGTTCTCTGTTCTATACTACAGAACCTTAAGAGATGACTAATTCCAAACACAAATTAAATCTGTACTTTCAAGAGCATATTACTTCTAGTTCAGTCTGAGATACAACAAAAAAAATCAAAGGTGCATATTTGCTAGGAGGCACTTCTCACTTGAGAGGCAAAAAGGAGCTTCTGTGCTCTTATTTTTGCTGGCATATTACCTTAAGAGTTTACTCTATATATGTTTGTACAGCACCTGATGCAGACTAACTTTGAACTTTGACAAATCCAGCATAAGTAAACAGACATGATGACAAATCTGGATATAACTTGCAAAGACTGTGCTTACATGTCGTATAGGCACAACAACACAAAATTAAACAAACAACCAGTGGTTCTATTGGTTTTATTTCATAATTAAGCAAAGAAGGTGCCATTTCAATTTTTTAACCATACTAAAATCATAATTGTTAAATGAAGAGGGTGATAAGAGCTGTGAAATATGAGCTTTGTCTTCCTCACAGATACCAGCAACTGCATTCACCTGGTATGGAGCAAGGAAATGCAACCTTTCAGAAACCTTAATTAGTATGTGTCTGACCCATTTTCAGAGCTGAAAGTTAATTACTTTTTTTTGTGTTTATTTTTACACTACATCCAGAGCAGCTGGAATTCAATACCTATCTGAGTTACTAAAGCCTCATACCTAAAATATCATGCAACAAAGCTGGCTTCCCAGCTCAAAAGCAGACACAAAATACCTTTCCCATTCTGTTGACTTTTTCACTACAGGAAAAGGAAATCTCTAAAACAGATGTATTACCTAAGTGCTCTGTCATCTGATGCAGTGAAGCCAATACAGTCCTCATTTTCAGACTGTCCTTCATATTAACTGAGATTTGGTGGCAACTACAAGCCCAGCAGCTACCTTATTGTCATAAGAGGATCAAGAAAGCCTTCCATTTCCAAGTCTATCAGCTGAGTACTTTTCTCAGCTCTTATCTACTCTTCCCTTTTTTAAAAGGATATTTAGAGTTTACATAGAAACTGATAGTAACACAGGGGTATCATGGTTTGACAATAGTCCAACACCAGGTACCCACAAAAGTTCCTCGCTCACCCTCCCTTGCCACAGCTGGGCAGAGGAGAGAAAAATTAATGAAGGATTCATGACTTGAGATAAAGACCAGGAGAAAACACTCCAAGGGCAAAACAGCCTCAGCTTAGAGATTAAAAGTGAATTTATTACTAACAGAGTCTGAGGAGGAAAATGACAAGTAAAATAAGCCCTTAAAAAAACACCTTTTTTCCCCCAACTCCTCCCTCCATCCCACTGACAGTGCAGGGAGAGAGGGCACAGGGATTTGGTCAGCTCATCACCAAGGTTTTCTTCCACTACTCTGGGACAGGACTCCTTCCCCTGCTACACTGTGGAGTCCCTCCCATAAGAGATAGTTGTCCATAAACTTCTCCAGCATGGCTCCAATTTCACAAGCAGAGTCTTCCCAAAGCTGCTTCAATGTGAGCCCCTCCCACAGACAAACAGTGCTGCCAAAACTGCTGCAGTGTGGGTCACTCTTCCTCTGGGTGCAGTCCATCAAGGACAGGCTGCTCCAGCCTGGGGGCAGGGCCCCTCTCTCCGCAGGTCTCCCACAGGGTCACAGCCTCCTCCAGGCACCCACCTGCTCCAGCATGGGCATCTCCATGGGGTGCAGGTGGATCTCTGCATCCCTGTGAATCCCCATGGGCTGCAGGGGCACAGCTGCTTCACCATGGGCTGCACCATGGCCTGCAGGGGAATCTTGGCTCCAGTGCCTGAAGCGGCTCCTGCTCCTCCTTCTCCACTGACCCTGGTTTCTCCATGTTTTCTTCTTCACATCTTCTCACCTCCTCCCCCTCTCTGACTTGAAAAATAGCTCTGTGTGCCCCACTTTGTTTTGATTTTCTCATCAAATCTGTTAACACAGAGGTGTTATCAACCTCTCCAATTGGCCCAGCCTTGGCCAGCAGCATGTCCATCCTCAGAGCCATCAGCGATTGGCTCTGATGGACATGGTGGAAGCTTCCAGCAGCTTCTCACAGAAGCCACCTCTGTGGCTCCCCTGCTACCAAAACCTGGCTAAGCAAAACAAATACAAGGGGATAGAAAGCAAGCCAGATGTTCTAGGGCTTTATTAGCTTTACAAACATTGGGTCCCTGTGTGCCAAAACTACTAATTTTAATATTCTTGTTTTACTATCAGCAGACATTGCTTTTGGCATAAGACTAACAATGCTGGCTTGGAGCAGTTTTTATCAGTCATTTTCTAGTGTATTCATTGGAAGCTGCTGTTGCCTCACTTTGCGCAGTTGCACCTGGCAGATGTCTCCATCTCTTAGTGAAAGGAAAACTCCTGGCTCTTCACAGTTGTCTTCTCACTGAACTTAACTCAATTATCCTCATTTGTTTTGAACAAGAGCAGGACCATTCCTTGTCAAAATGCATGGCTACGGAATTTCAGTCTGAATTTATTTCTTGGAATGGTTATCAGTAGTGTCTATTAATCAATTCCTATTGGAGACAATTATAAACAACTTATTCTAAATTTGAAAGTTTTTTGGTGAAATGAAGAACTATAATTCTACATCAAGAAAAATATATTCTAGATCCAAACAAATGGTGTTTTGTGGGAGTTTCATACAGCAGTTATGGTGTAGACTCTCAGAGCTGCGACTACCTCCTTCTTCTCTGGGAAAAAACCCTGAACCTCAGACAAGTAGCAACCATTCCACTAGCTGTTCATTCAGTTTAACAACGATGAGAGCATTACAGTGAGACACTGTAGAACATAATTCTTACCCTTGACTCTGTTCTTGGGAAGACCTACCTGGAATACTGCATACCGTTCTGGTGCCCCCAATAAAAGAAGGACATTAAGCTGTTGGAGCAAGTCCAGAGGGAGGCCACAAAGTTGACAGGGGGACTAGGGAGAAAGGGTGAGAAAGTTGGGACTATTTGGCCTGGAGAAGGTTGTGGGGATACCTCACAGCAACCTTCCAGCATCTGAAGAGTCCTACAGGGAAGTTGGAAAGGGGCTTTTCATCAGGAACTGTAGTGGTAGAACAAGGACTGAGTACTCACTGAAAGACGGTATATTTAGGTTAGAAATACAGATAAAATTCTTTACTGAGAGCAGTAGGCACTGGAGTATGTTGCCCAGAGGAGCTGCAGATGGTCCATCCCAGGAAATATTCAAAGCCAAGTTGGGTGGGGCTCTGAGCAATCTGTTCTAGTGGGAGATGTCCCTGCCACGAGCAGCTGTGACTATGAGATCTTTATGGTACCTTCTAAACCAAACCATTCAATGATTCTGTGATAATGTGGAAGATGTAAAAGCCAGCTGAAATGTCCACTGCACAAAAATGCAAAGACTTTTATTTACCGCTTGTGAATTCTATTTGACAAAGGGCACTGTGAAGAGAACAGCATTCTTGAATGCCTGCATAAAAGTATATTTTTAACTCTTCAAATAAATTTAGATCAAATTCCTCTTCATCTTCAGTTTGTTAAAACTAATGCACTACCTACAGCAACATTCTCTTGGACAAGGGATTAAATGAAGCAAACATAGTGGATTTCCTTTTCCTCCACCTGAAGAGGAAAGGCAGGAGAAACAGTGGAACAATATCTGCTTTTAAAAAGAAAACTGCTAAATAAATAAAGTTACATCTTACTTTCAAAAATGAAAAAAGGGTACAATAAAAAAAAGGAGGGATTTTGTTTTGTTTTTTTAAGTGCTTCGTTCTCTTTCATTGCTTCCATACAGTATGGGAGTACCCTAGAGAGGAAAAAAATCTGCTTGTGAGAGAGAAGCATGAAACAGGATAAAACATTGAGAAGATCTGCTGCTTGCTATTGAGGAGTTGTGGTGCATGCAGAGGGACTGCTGAGAGCAGGATGAAGTAGGCAGATCTCAGAGGAGAGGGAAAAGGCACTTTCTAGCTTCTGGAATTGGCTAAGCACTTTGCTGCAGGACAGAAAGCCTCTGAGCTGTCAGGAGCCATGCCTAAATGCAAGATGTTTCTTCTAAAAGGACACAGTGAATTCAAAAAAGTACATGTGAAACCTTTATACTTCTAGTCCATCACAGCACATGAGCTAGGCTTTCAAACACTTATTGAGAATTTACCTTACTTATTCTAGTAATACTGATTCTACACAATAGTAGATTCATTTAAAATCCTTTTGGTGTCCATCAGGTTGCTCCATACAGGAGATAACTTTGGCATAGCTGACTGAGATTCACAGCAGACTTGGACAGCCATGATGATACATGAGAAGAGAGGGTTGAATGCAAATGAAAGGGTTCAATTTATGTAAGGGCATATGTCCAGTTGAAAATTTATATAAGGGCATATGTGGCTGCAGGACAAAGGGCTACAATAGTTCCAGTACTTGTCTGCAGTCACTAGAATGGATTCCAGTACAATTCCATTGTGATTATCTGACAAGGATCACCAAATCCAACTCCCAGCCTTGAGCAGGCACCCCAAAGAATCACACTATGTGCCTGAGAGCATTATCCAAATTCCCTCAGAAACCTGTTTCAGTTTCTAAAAGTTAGAAGAATCTCTGAGTTGAAAAAATCCCACTTAGGTTTAAAAGATCCAAAGCATTTTTGCAAGGTTTTTGGAAAGAAAACTTTCTAGGCTAAGTTCTTCCCTGTGCTCGCAATGATCATTGGCCTTGCAGGCACTTCTGGAATACTGAAAAGCACAACAGATGTTAACCTGATCATTCATTACAGCAGTTTTAATCCTCTGCTTTACAAGAATGTGTTTTTCCTTAAAAATACTGTGCATTCTACTTTTGAAGAATGCTAAGGCCTCATCATGCCATCACCCAAATGTGTTCTTCTTAAGATAGTCAATAACCCCTTCTTCTCAAATCTTTTCCCCTAATGGCTTGTTCACTTACTAAATACATGTATCATCCTCCTAACTTGTGTAACTACAAGGTGGGAACATAATCTCGTCTAAATCAGGGCCACGGTATCTAATGAACTGATGCCTGAAGTTTAGACAAAACTTCTTCAACTAGTTTCTTTGACCTTAAGAGCAGCAAAGGATGTAAGATTTTCACAGGCTCATATATTACAAGAGAAAGAAATATGCCAAGCAGCTAGCTTAATTTCTAGCCACTTTAGTAAAAAACAGAATGGGTAAGATCTTGCTAGATGTAGTAATGATACTAACATGGTAATTAAGAGTTTGTAGAGTGCATCCCCTTCTGAGAGAAATAAATGTCTTCTATATTATTACATATGCCTAAGCCCATGTTTGCCCCTTAGAAACAGATGCTTTTCCATGACAAAAGTATTTTAGTCATGGCAAAAATTAAGTTGCCATTTTGCCATTTTCATATAGTGTCATTGTATTTCCACAGAACATTTGCCATTTTTGTCTCCAGATTCTCCATTTCCATCTTCTGATTGGAAACAAATTACTTTTTGTTACACAGCAAGATGTTACAGAGAAAATAAAATTGAACATAAATTAGGTTTTTGTCTTTCTAGGGACATTCTCCTGTATTCGAGCTGTGTGCAGCTTGAATATGCTTATTTAAGAGGAAAAAAAGAAATTTTGAAAAATGTTCCCTTGTGACATGCTTTTCTTCCAACAAATTTACAGAGAAGTCAATGAACAGATTCTAGTATTGCGTGACTGTCAGATTTATGCTCCTGGACCTCTTTGTTAAAAAACTGCTCCATTTTTCAACATGAATGTAGTGAAGAAAACTAGATTTTCTCTAGTACTGAGTTGACTGCCATTCACTAGACTTTAAACAATGTAGATGGTAAAACAGTGACAACACTCAAAAGTCTCTGTCTTTTAAAACACTACTAGATAAACACAATTAAAAGGAACCAAACCAATTTTCTTCTTTGTGTTTCCTTCACTTCTACCCAGCACTGCTTCTGCAGGTTGGAAGTTTTTCATATGCTGAGATATACATAAATAACATCTTTAAGTATCCCAGTAAACTTCATTCTCAAGTCATGAAAGTGGTGTGCTGCTGCTGGAGATGAGAATCACTGTGAAGAGAACATAAGACTCAACACGTATCTGCAAGTTAGTGAATCTGTGTGTGGGAGGAAGCCATATAAAATTATTCAGAACTCTTGTTTTAGTTAGAGAACCAATGTGAATTATATCAGAAAGCAAAATTCAGCCTGGATAAAGAGTGTTGGCAGCTGTCTCAGATAGTAATAGAGAGATTTAAGCAATTTTAGAAACTGTCTCTGGAAGACAGGTATACAGAAGTCATTTCCACATTTCAGCAGGTGTTTTTTTTGTTTTTATTTTGCTTTGTTTCATTTTAATTTAGGTACATCTTTTGATTTTCTTTTTACAAGCAAAACTATATTTTTCCTAAAATAATCTCTTTCAGGGGTATTATGAGAAACACTGCAATTTGAAGATATAGCCTGGTCAAATCCTCAACTTTTTTGTCTTTTTCTCCTCACCTAGTAACTGGATATTGAGGTATATTTCCCTTGACCCCAGAGACAGACAACTGTCATGTTGCAGGAAACAAAATATTGACTTTCAAAGGACTGAAAAAAAAGGTTTCAGGAAAGAACTAGGACTACTTAAAGACAAGGTGAAGTTACAGAGGAAAGAATCAGGCATTCAAGGTTATAAACTGAATGAATTTCTAAATTACATGCATTTGCTGCAGAATGATATTCAAGATGCCACTTTGCAAAGCGGTGAGTGGTGATGCTGTGATAATATTTCTGCACAGGGTCTCATGTAGTGTTCTCTGGTTTATTTTTCTTCCCACCATAATGGATCAATAATCAAGACAGTAATGAAGGCGTCTCCAAATAAATGCAGGATCTGGACAGAAAAATTTGCAATCTAGTCAACATCAAAATCAGTGTGTAAACCATTTGCTACTGAACTAGTTTAAGGCTTAAAGATAAGGGCCTGAGGAGGCTACAACTTTCAAAATATTAAATGGATCATTTCATCTGTAATTCAGCAACATTTTCTTTGACAGATACCCACAAAAATCCTTGTGAGGAAAAAATTCTATACTTTTCAAAAATTTCATAAGATAAATATAATTGATGTTGATAATTTGAAAGAGGTACTTTAGAAAAAATATAACATCATCCTCTAGCTATTTATAGAAATACATAAGTCTATGCTGAAGAATTAATCCCTCCCTCATTAAAATCTATTAACCTTAAAACCTATTTACTAGTCTAGTCAAAAAGATATTGAAATAGTTAAGAATATAAAGGGGACATACTTCATAAATTATTTTGTCCTAAATAGTGTGCAGTCAAAATCTGTCAATCTTGAATGCACATTTTGATTATCTGAGAAACTGAGTGATCAAAACAATACAAAGTAGTAATATTATCAGTATACATACACGTAGCTGGCCCACTACTTGTGTAGTGGCTTTCTAATTCCAAGAATATTTAATAATTTAACATCCCAGTTCTTTAAAACAATTTAGGATAGAAAGACACTAATTCAATTTTAACTCAAAGGAAAATTAGATAGATTTATTGAGGTCTCACCATGGCAGAGTTTCTGTCCTAAAATTTGGAGTCCAGTTAATGTGATATGATAAGAAGTAGCCACAGCACAGTAAGAGGAAAAGTTTATACAAGAAATGCTGTACTTTCTAATGCACAAGACAGTTCCTATGACCAGAAATCCATCACTGCTAGAACATCAGCTCAAACCTAAAAGATTTGTACAATTTTTTTTTACTGGCCTTGAATATTAGCACACACTAATCCATTCTTCCAAGTTTAAAAACTTGCAAGTCTAAATGCTTTACTAACTAAAAACCAAGAATAAAATACATCAGCAATTGCGGCTGGTCAGAGCTTCATTATCAATGTTTAAACATTCAGATGATGATACTGTTATGTTTGTCTCAAGTAGAGAAAGGGTGATAAAGGACTCATAATTGACTTTATCTCAGAGTGGTCAAATGCTCACAGTTTACAAAGGACAAACAAGCAGGAGACAGAGCACACAGTAAAGCCAACTTGCAATGACCCAAAGGGTCTCTTGAATGAATCTACATAAACGACTATGCTTGCAAGCATAGGAGTCGCATAAATACAATATTTTAACAGGAGGGTGAAAAGGTGGTTGGTCGTGAAAAACATGGTCATACATAATAGAGACTTGGGAAAATATCCCCATCCTGATCTCTTGCCTTTTCCAGACCTCTCTGGTTTAAAGTGCTGAAGATGCACTCCTCAGTTTCAGTAATAGAATACTGTTGGCCTCTTTTCTGGAAAGAAAATAATCCCATAATGTAGTCCTTGGTTCTAGCAAACATGCATGTAGCAAAGTTTGAAAACATCATATAAATTACATAGCAGTTGATCTCCCATTCCTTTTGTCAATGAACTTCATTGAAATCTCCTGGAATGTATGCATGACTAATAACCACAGAAGCTGTTCTGAAACCCTCTCTTCCAAAACTGCAGATGAGTTTGGTGTGGCCTTAATTATTTCTTTAGAGTGCATTGCTGTTTCACTTTAATTACATGACTAATTTGTGATTCTCTGTGAGGGGCTTCCCCATGGAAAGTAAAGCCTTTTATGTGAGCAACTGATGCCACTGGGAAAAAAGGGGCAAACTTTCATATGCTCTAGTCCTTTAAGATTTTAATTTGATAGTGTTCATATCAGTGTCAGCTATAAATAGAATTCTAAAACCAGAGGAGAACTGGTAATTGAATCTTCATTGGTTTTACTAGGCTAATATATACACAGAAACTCTAAGTTAAAACATAATCCTACAAACACCAACAATTCTTGTCTTTAAGTAGGGAAGTTTGGACATATTACATCACATCGTCCCTTCCTTTCCTATTCTGCAGTCAGAATTCTTAGTCAGATCTAAATTACATCAGCTGAGCTTACAGAAACACCCCTGGTGAAGATGAGAGTGAATTCATATTCATAATCCATCATGTTGTAACATTTATTACATGAAACACTAACATTCATAATTTCATCAATAAGAATAATGACTGTTTCAGAGATAAAACAATTCATTCGGCCACGAGATGGTTTGGATAAAACTGTTAACCTTAGCATTATTAAATACATCATTCTTACTATTTAATTACATTATTAAAAACAATATATTTCATCACTTATATCAGCACTGGGGACTTTATTTCCCTTACGTGCTAGCAGATGATGCAAAGCAGAATGTCTCATCCAGTCAGAGCACCTGGACAAATCCAAGTGTAGCATATTTTTCTATCACTCATCTGTTTGTGAGTAACCAAAAAGTTCTGGGTCAAAAGCACAAAATTTCTGGTATGCCCTCTTTTCCTTCAACTCTCCTTCACCTCCATTACTACTTTTACTAGTTTATTCATTTTTTCCTCCATATTACAAGGAACTGAGGTAATTTGAAGGTGTTGTCAGTGAGGACTCTGCTGACCTCACCAAAGAACTTGGCCCAGCAGTGCTTGCATGTGGTAGTTCCCTTAGAATTGCAGTGCTTGGCAGAAAGAAAGGCCGTAAATACTTGCAATGATGACTTGGCTGTGTATTGGAAAAATATAATTAATATTTTGATAGATGTGTTTTTCTTACTTGTGTTGATTTGCTTTTTTGGTGTAAGTGTACACAGAACACTCTAATGCCAGAAAATAAGGATTTATATTGAGTACAAATGAAATAACCCCGAAGGTGTTGCTGGGGCTACAAGTACTAGTGCTACAGCTGGTGGTGTAACTCTTCCACTGATCAGGCTCCATTATTTTTAAATCAGCATGCACTATTAATGAGAGTTTTTACGATCAGAGTACTGTAAACTGAGAATGTGGCATGTAGGCTGGCTGAGACAAAGTTATCTTCTATCTCTCCAAACGCACACTCCACCATGCCCTCCAAAAAAAAGGCACATTTTTGTAACATCTGAGCTCAAATTATTAAGTTGCTCACACTCAATGTTTCACATCCTATGCTTAAGCATGTCACTCTAATAGTGGGCTTCTAGTCTCAGATTTATTAGAAGATATAATGAGGGTCCTGAACAATGACTGAAATAACAGCAAGCTGAGGAGGAATTTCTAGTGCTTTCAAGCTGGAAGAGAGCTCTCTACACAACTGCATTTTGTAAAAACCACTACACTTTTACTTAGGAAAATTCTGCTTTGTACGCAACTGGAGCAAGCCATTCAGAAAGTAAAAAATTCAGCAAACAATCCAACGGTAGACATAGGAGATCTAATGATATTATTCTCTCTTTGGAAAAATAGCATCTGCATGAGTGGGTGTTTATATGAAGTGTTTCTCAATTCCAGTTTAAATTCAGCAGCTTGGTGTCATATATTTTGTTCTTTCTCTGCTAGATTAAAAAGCTTTCACAGTTGGAAATATAGCATCACCCACTTAATTCCTGAAAAAGAGAATGAAGTGCTGGCTATCAAAAAATTTCTCTTAGCAGCAGTCATGATGGCTGCCTCCTAAGGGTACCTGTATTTCTCAGTTTAGAAAAATAATTACTAGCCTACAGAAAAATTTTAAACCCAAGTGAAGAGAGGATAAATACTAACCAGAGTAAGGGAAATTTAACATGTAGGCCTAAAGTTCAGAGGTAGAGGCAACAATTAGACAAGTGGGAGTCAGTGAAATGAGTAATGAGATTTTTCACTGTTTTAATAATTTTATAATTTCTCAAGTATTTAAGATAATGATCAGGATTATACTATGAATGATTGCCTGTTATCTGCAAGGCACTTATAAGGTGTTCAGGGACAGCTGCCTGACAGATTTGAAGGTCTTCTTTTTGCACAGTTGGGCTGATTAATAGAATTCTGAAGATATCTGGTCATAGATTATCAGAGATTAAATGCTGATAGCATTCTCTCTCCTGTTTATATAATTTACAATTTAATTAGTCGTGTCTCTTTTTCTGTGAGTTATATTTAACATTATCCTTTAGAATGAAAACCTAAAAGTAGTTCTGAATCTATATCTTTCTTCTAGATGCTGTCTTTCCTCTCTGATATGAAGTTCAAAAACCTGTAACTCTCAATATAAATTCAGATTCTGGATTTGCCCTTTAGAATCTGCAGAATGCTTTTACCAGGAAGTTCAAAGAGGGACTTATGGCTTGAATTTTTGCTCTTTGGAACTGTAAAAGTGGCAATAGCAAACAAGGCAGCAAATACTATTTACACTCTGTGAATTTGTGTTTGTGCAAGTTTATCTTGGCTCAGGGCATGTGATACAAGGATGTAAAGCATTATGCAGGGAATTAGAGAGTATGATCTGTGCATCTTTGCATGGGTCCTGGGTTGGTGCACTTCACTAGGCTGCACTGCTCTAATTCAGTACCTGTTAACTGTGAAAACATAGCCTTTTCATCTAGGCAGAGTATTTTCAAATAGAGGTGGCTTTATCAGTTTTCATGCTACAAAATCAGAACTTCTTTGGCTGAGTTTAAGTGAAATCCATGGAGCATAAACTATGTCCCTAGGCCAGACACACTGAAATCGCCCTGAAATGTTGAAAAAGAAGAGCGCTTATATTGCAGTAAGAATATTGAAAGAGGGAGCGTTTCTCCTTTTAAGATAACTAAAATCTTTTGAGAAAGATACTACAAATAGTAGTTTATTTTTATATTCTCAAATGTAAGCAATACAAAGTTTTCTTGAGTATGTATTAAGCACTTTCTGCAACCCTGCAGGTGAACAGCAAATATTCCCATAGGCAGTGAAAGTAGTGAATACTTAACTGGGATGCATAAGTCTGAACAATGACTATATTAAAACATCAGATGCTCATTAATTTAATAAAATACAATAATCTGAGAATTTAATGGAGTAAAAACTCCTAAGGAAATTTATGAAAAGGACATATTATGTCCTTTATCAAAACTGTTAAGACAAGTGTTCTTTTCCACCCCAGAGTTGTCTTTTAAAATTGTCCAGCAAAGACCATCATGGTATCAAAGTCTATTTTATTCACACTTACCCTGATTCTCCTCTGGCCAGCTAGGAGCGTTGCTAGCCCTCATCTCACTTATGTGAATTTTGTTGACTGCTTCAGCAGCGGCACATAAGGGGATGATATATCCTCCCCTTCTGCCACAGTCTTTTTAATCTAAGAGAAGGTAGTATTTGATACTCATGACATTGGTAGGTTTTTCTCCTACTCTTCTGAGTGCAAGCACTCCAATGCAGCTTCATAAACTCATGAGTTACACATATGGCTTTTCCATGCAACAAAAGGCCACATGTACACTCAGAGAAAGGGCAAAACGGAAACTCATTTGGGGAAATTAGATCAAAAGGTGCCTATTCTTTGGGATCCCTAGGATTGAGGGTAGAAATTACATAGGCTAATGGCCAAATTATCTATGAGAAAAACACAAGGAATATAATATGCATGAATTCAGAATCTACCCTGACAGAAACTAAAACATGGGAACATGAGTGTACAAGCATAAATAATTTGTTATAGGACTGCTTAAAGCCAGTTATTGGTAAAACATTTTCTCATTATAAATAAATAAATACATTATATTTTATTTTTATTATAAAATTATTTATAATAAAAATGAATGAAGAACCATATCTTTGTCACTTGCTAAATCAGCAACTCCTTTTTTCATCACATAGGGCTGTACTAACCAAGAATTATTCTGACAAAGAGCAGATGCACACTAATTTCCAAATATAGAAAAGTATCAAATTAAAGGCATTTAAAGGATGACTAAAGATAGATGTCTCTGACAGTGTTAGGAAAACAGGAGTGTGAAAGATCATGCAAGTGTGTCTGAGAGACCACTTCCCTTTATCATACAATTGAAATGAGGAGGATTGTTGCTTGTCCTTTAGTTTAATGATGACTAGAACCCTGGTTTTGGGTTTTGACCTGCTTGCTTTCCTTTCTTCTTTTCCTCTACTTCTCTCTGTTGTTGCAGGGTGCAGACCCCATACTTACACTCAAAGCTTACACTAATTGTTGCAAAATGTTTTAAGATCTACCTGTGTTAACAACAAGAGTCTCTTAACCCAGAATCCCTATTTGGAGCAGTATCGGCAAAGACTAAAGGGTTGCTTTTAATCCTGGCCTGCCAGGGAAGGGGTGGGAGGCTTTTACTGCTCAGAATAAAAAAGAGGTGCTGGACAGCCATTAGCTTGGGAGTCCCACCTAGAGCAGGATTATCAGAAAATGAGAGATGTTCATGGTAGGAGATGGAGTTATCATGTCTGGAAGGAGATTGCAGGATCATTCATTGCCACCCTGCAGTCATCAAAGTGTTGTGATCCCTGAGTTATCATGGGAGGGTCCATTTAGCACAGAAGCAATTGAGATTGACAGTCACGTACATCTGATCATTATTGCTAACAGCTCCTGCCCAGGTCACCCCCAGATGTGGCTGGGCAAGCTCTCCCTTTAGTCCTTGTATCTTTGTATCCACCTCTGCCAGTTAAACTGTGAGCTGGTGTATTGTTGGACACAAGTGGGAAATTCTGCCTTTTAGGCATAAGAACTCAACCATGTTCTCATCAAATCAAACTGACATTCTTTACAAGGCTTTGGTTATCCCTACAACTTTTTACTCACGAGTTCAGTCACAGTCATGTAAAAAGAAGTTTTTGGTGACTGACCATGGATTTAAGTTCTTTTAAAAACCCCTACATGAGGGAAATTAAATCCTTTTGGAAAACTGGCCTCTTTCTCTTGGATTATTTCTCTTGGATTATTCCAAAATATCATATCATACAGGGCTGAGGGGAGATTATGAATCTAAGGGCAAAAAATGGTGTCTGGAAGAACTCCAAGTGGTTCTTCGATTGTCAATAGGTGCGGAAACAACACTAATGTGGGTTATTTTTGTATTTTTAGAAGCTGGCAAGGGGTATTTAACTCTGTAATCTTTGTTTCACCCACCTCTCTGTCCCAAAAAAAAAATAAATAATGACTGCTACATGGGCAGTCATTCTGAACTGTGAAGTCTGCGCTTACAAATTGCTTGGACTTCAGGCGTGATGGATCTTTCTTATTATATTTCCAGTCTTGAGTACTGAAATAAAGACTAAAGTTGAAATTTACTAGAGAAGTCATCAGCAATTTCCAAGTAAATTCAGACTCTCTCTGGGTAAGAGTAAGCAGGGCAAAACAAGTAAATTTTAAACTCTAGTCTCTGTTCATTCCTTCTTTATGGGTCTGATATAGTAGCTCTGCAAGCAGATGAAGTTGGTTTGCTCTATGCATATGTAATAACATTGTCCTGAATGCACCCAGGACTATACTAGTGATGGCTTTCCTGCCAAGTCAAAAGATCACTACATTATAACTCATAAATTCTATCAAATCTCTTCCTGCAATCTCATTCACAGGCAGTGGTGAATGTGACTTTAAGCACTAACGAAAGAAGAGAGGTTAATTCCAGCAGATGGAGTGGAATACTAAAGACATTATACCAAATCACACCTACAACGTGAAATAATTTGCACTTACAAAAGACCTGAAAAAAATCAGAAAGGTGCAGAATATGATGATTAGACTAATCAGAGGTCTGACAGGAAAATTTCATAAAGTTAAAGAAACAATTGTAATAAATAGCATGAACTACTGAGAATTGGGATCCCCCAAAATACCTCCTGATTCAATCATTATAGTTTCTGATCCTTTAATTCTTACTTCTTTTCCAGCTTGTAGAGACAAAGCAGATATGTTTAGTTTGGTCTGCCAGGTGCCTGGTCTTTTTAGAGCAACTCCAGTAAATGACTGAGGAGAGGGAAGCATTATAAGGCATATTTCATACATGAGATCTGCCCAAATACAGCAAACATAAAATGTTTTAGAATTTTTTAATCTTGACGTGCTCTGATCTTTAATAACTTCTTGGACAATGACTTACACAGTCTGACAGCATGGTAGACAAAGACCTCTTTGGATATTATTTAGCAGTTTGCTCCAATTAAATATCTTGAAAGATTTGCTTTGTGTTAGAAGGACAGGGGAGTAACCACTCAAAATTAAACCATCTTCCTATTCAAACCATTTTTTTATTCATTATTTTCCATACTCTGCTTTCCTCAACTGCTCCTGTTCCACTGTTTTACTAGAGCAAAATATTGTACAAGCAAACCAGTCTATGGATGAAAACATCTCCAGGCCCACATTGAACTGTTCACTGACCAAAACTGCTGAATTCTTTCATCTGCAGATACATTATTACCTTGTACTCTCTCAGTGTTCCATCTGACTGATCCAATCAACCATTGATTAGTTCACTGCAAAATGGAAAAGTCTTGAGTTTGCCAAAATTTTATGAAATAAAAGACATAGAACACTCTGTAAAATATTCTGTATAAAGGATAAACACTTTCTCATGTATTGAATCATTTAAGCCTCCATCTTTTTTTCAAAGGTCTAAATCTTAAGTATTGAGGGCCTGGCACTTTAATTCTGCTGTCAGACTATTCTGCCACTAACTTGTGKCTGTATTCATTTCTTCACCCAGGTCTTCAGAATTTCTGGAAGTGCCTCTTCTAGAAATTCTTTTAGAAAAGTTTAATTTCTGGCTCAAAAGAATACAGTTGCATATTTGTTTCCTTTCAGCTCAGTCTATGGTTTCCCCTAAAAATAAAACACATGACAAAATGTAACTGAAAAGAAAAAATCAGCAGGTAATTCCGAATAGCAGGTGTTCCCTGAACAGCTAGATAACTAATAAGTAAATAAGAATGGCTGCTTTTCTTTGGGGTTTGCTTATTTCACACTTCCTTTATTGCTTTGATATTTTTAATGTTCCTTAAGAAGTAATAGCTTGTAATTACTCTATGTTACTGAAGTGATTAAGGCAAAGAACTATTGATTTCCAAATCAGACATGCCAGATTTACAGGGTGTTGTGCACCCAAAAGATATTACAGAGATCTGGTATTTAAGCTCCTGGATGTCATTTTATTTCTGATCAGTACTACACTATCCTGTAGACTTTTTGCCCCAAGATCTACTGATTTTCTGATTCTAGAATAGTCAAACAGGTAGTACTCAAATGTTTCAATACCCAGGGGACCCACAATACCCACACTAGTCGGTGGCTACTGAAATCACCACTCCCCAAATTCAATTCTCACACATTTTTTAACATAGCTATTAGTTCTTCATTTTGATCCACATTCCTTTTTCCAGCAAGATATCTGATGCAGGAATGATTTCATTATTTGCTACACCCTTGAGGTTTGTTTCATTTAGAACCACCATTTAGTATAGAAGTCCTTCCTGAACTGAGGGGCCCAGAACTGGATATAGAACCCAAGCTGTGGCCTCACCAGTGTCATGTACAATGGAAGAATCACTTCCCTGTTCCTGCTCATCACATAATTTCAGATATAGGCCAGTATGCCACTGGCCTTCTTAGCTAACCTGGGCGCCCCAATTCCCACCTTTCTGCTGAGCCATTTTTCAGGCACTCTTCCCCCAGCTTTTATCTCTGCATGGGGTTTTTGTGACCCAAGGGCAGGACCCAGCACCTGACCTTATTGAACCTCACACATTTGGCCTTGGCCCATCGATCCAACCTGTCCAGATCCCTCTGCAGAGCTCTCCTGCTCTCCAACAGATCTGTACTCTCCCCCAGTTAGGTGTCATCCACAAATTTGCTAATGGTACACTCAATCCCCTCATTCAGACCATGAATAAAGAGGTTAAACATGACTGGGCCAAACACTGATCCCTGGGGAACACCACTAGTGAGCAGCTACCAACTGGATGCAGCACCATTCACCACCACTCTCTGGACCAAGCTGTGCAGCCAGTTCTTAACTCAATGAAGAGTGCACCTGTTCAAGCCATGGCGTGCCAGCTTTTCCAGGAAAATGCTGTCAGGAGATGGTGTCAAAGGCTTACGTGAAGTCAAGGTAGATGACATCCAACGCCTTTCCCACATTCATAAAACAGGTAATCTAGCTCTGTAAAAAGAGTTGGACTCAATGATACTTGTGGGTCCCTGCCAACTCATAATGTTCAGTGAAATGATTTTTAAAAAAAATAAAAGAAGATCAGGGAGTTGGCCAGGCTAGAGCTGCTCTTCCTAAACTCCTGTTGGCTGACTCCGCTCTGCTGGTTTTCATGCGCCACATGATCACACTCAAGATGATCTGCTCCAAAACCTTGTCAGACACCAAGGTCAAGATGAGATGCCTGTAGTTCCCCGGATCTTTCTTGTGGCACTTCTTGTGGGTTTGTGTCACATTGGCCAACCAACGCTATCATCTGAGACCTCCCCGGCTATCCAGGAATGTGACAGTGCTTACAGGGGTTTTCAGGATGAGGGAGAGACAAGAATGTTGACTCCATGATCAGAAGGCTTGATTTATTATTTTAAGATATATATATTACATTATAACTATACCAAAAAGAAAAAGAAGGAAAAGGTTTCCTCAGTAGCTAGCTAAGTTAAGAATAGAAAAGAAAGAATGATAACAAAGGCAGTTGTCTCGGACTCTGTCCGAGATAGCTCCGTCTTGATTGGCCACTAACTATAAACATTCAAGATGGGCCAATCACAGGTGGACCTGTTGCATGCTACAGCAGCAGACAATCATTGTTTACACTTTGTTGCTGAAACTGCAGCTTCTCAGAAAGAAAAATTCTAAGAAAGCATTTTTCACAATGATGTCTGTGACATAGGAATATGATGGAAAGTGATTTAGTGAGCCACAAGTCTTGCACTGTATTGCACCTTAGAGATAATACTACCAGGTAAGCATTGCTTCCATTACTTTTCTTTGATCTCTCAACTGAATCCTTTCAATATAGTCGTGTTCATTTGCTTTAACTCTCAATTATAAGTTAAAGCAGGCACAATACAGAAATAAACTACATGTATAAAGTAAATCACTGAGAGTAAACTATGTGCCAAAATCCTACAGAGTGGCAATAATAAATAACAGAGTGAAATGTACTATGTTAAATTTAAACCCTGATATTATAGACATCATGCTCACATCAGAATGGCTTAGTTTTATTTTTACAGCAAGGCCACTTATTTTTCTGTGTCATGGAAAAACTGAATTCTGTAGCAAATGGTACATTCACAGGGAATTTGCAACATCAGAATGAATCTCCCAGAGAGTCATCTGGAAAATATCCATGAAGAATCTTCTCTCTTGAATTTCTGTCACTGCTTAAATATTCTTTTTCTGTTTAATTCCATTATGGATGTTTTCCAAATTCAGAAGACTGGCTATGGGACTTGTGTATAATCCTTCTAATCTGAACAGCAGTACACATAATTTTTGATGCTTAGAGACAGTAAAATGGAAAACCTATGGAGAAAAAAGAAAGAAAAATGAGTCAGTACAAGTTCAACAATCACAAACTGGGCCTTAAGCCTTAAGACTCAAGAGGAGTCTTGCCTCATCCTGATCCCTTGGGCTAAGAGGCACACCCATCAGGCTAACCTCATAGGTTATTTCCCATCCCTCACTAGTCCTTTTCTGGCCAGCTGACATCACAGTCATGCACTGGAAAGAGATGTGAGGTATAAGATGCAAGTTCTCCAAGCACAGTGACGTGGTTTTGCAAGAGCTACAGCATAAGTAGCAACAACTTCCCCAGCACAGAAGCGACACCAGGGTACTTATCTGATTCACTTGCTCCTGATCAACACAAACTTCCCTTTACAAAACAACCCTTTTAAAACCTTTACCCAAACCTGCCCTCACCGGGTTTTCTGTCTCCATGCTGCAGTAGATTGTGTGCATTTTCACACTGCCCCCTGGGGTGCTGTGCACACTCTTACATCTCTTGCACTAGTTACACTAAATTGTATCTCGTCCACCATCTACAACATAAGATATGTTAAAGGTAGAGAAACAGCTAAGCAGTCATTCAACTATGACTTCCAGAGGTTCCTTCAGAAAGTGATATATTGACTAGAAAGAAAAAATAAATTCATCTGCATGGCAAAACCACAACCCACCAAGAAACCATTCACTCTCTGGAAAATAATGTTTAGTGTTTTCATATTGCCTTTGACATTCATTCTAGGATTAGATGCTGAGAAACTTAAGGAAGTTTAACTTGTTCTAAGCTTTCCTCACTCTCAACAGAGTGTGAAACTGTGCACTCTGCTGCAGTACACAGCATGGCACAAGGCCAGGTTTCTGCTCATCAGAGTTCAGCCCAGCCCCTGGCTTCCATCAATCCAAACTAAGTAAAGGACATGCATCTGTCCATCACCTGAAATACAACCATCATGTGCTTACCAATTCATTTACATTTAATTTTAGAGTTTTATCAGCAAACCTAAGTTCTCTCTACAGTGGTATTCCTGACTGTATTAGTGCCTTTGCTGCAAAGTGATTTTTTCAGTGGAGTCAGATTTGCCCACCACAATGAAACCGTTAGTGCAAATGACACACAAAATTATATCGTTCATTTGAGAACTTAGGTCTGAACTCATGGACTATTGTGTGCGTTTTTATGGGGTAGAATGGCCTGGACACCTTTCTATGACACAATAACTTTTTGAACACTTATCCTCATGGAATGGCTTCTGCCTAGACTGGGGTTTTTTGTTTGTTTTGCTCATTCGTTTTTTTGTTTTTGTGTGTTTGTGGGTTTTGTGTCAAAAACATTGGTGCACACAATCTTATTGGCTGCTGTCTGAAATTAGAGAGCTAGCATACCCAGTCACTGTGGCCCACTTGTGGTCACTGTGATGCCAGTGAAGATCAGCATTTTCTTACAGCCACTGATGAGTGGTGAGGTGTGGAGGAACATACAGGCAAATCAGGTAACCTGAGAGCACAAGTATTTGTTAAACACTGTCCACATGGTTTCAGAAGGCACCATGTTTCTGTAAGAGGTGGCAGACCAGATGTGTTTGTCTACTCAGTCACAGCTGACTGAGGGTATTCCTCCAAGTGGCCAGGTCAGGGAGGAAGGCTGCTGGTTTCCTACCTGGTTCAGGGTCCTTGGAAGGGTAAAAGGTTTGGCACAGGGAATATTGTGCATTCCCTGAGTGTAACGGTAGGGAATACTAACCGTAACTAACAGGTCTAGGAGAAGCTCAGTGAGAGCCTCCCCACTTTGGAGGTCTGCTTGGTATGAGTTCAGCCACAGTTGCACACACCGTGTTCTCTTCCTCAGTAAACCAGTTAGGAGCCGATTATCCTTTGCCAAGTCCATCTAAAACTGTAGGAGTACAGAAAAAACTGTGGTTTAAGAGTCAATGTCTTTTCCCTCTCTTGGACTTTACTTAGAGGTTAGTCCAGCATTTCCTAACCTGTTTGGTCTCAAGTCACTCTGTAGAGATCTAATACAGACATATCACAGACACTTGTAGAGCTTTGCTGGTGCTTTCCACGCACAAGACTTACCAGTACAGCAATCTGGGTGCATGGGAAGTTGTAGAAGGTTATGTCACAGCTTCCTTTCTCCTCTGATATTCAGAGATGGCTTTCTCTTTCACTGCTCAATCTTGCCTTGCTTGGAAGGAAAATTCCAGCTTTAGATGAAGTTGTCTTACTCTTCATTATCAAAATTTTAATATTTGCACCTTTCACTGCAGAACTATAAACCTAACTGCATGGCTGGATTGCAACAAACCTAATTTCTCGACAGATTCACATGAATGTCACATTTTTCTGAGCTATTTGGCCCACCCTGGACTTCAGCAGCTTGACGGCTATCTACTCTTTTCTCCAATCCAAAACAGCTGCAGCTTACATGAAGCTATTCCATTGCTGAGTAATGAGAAAAGGCATCAAGATCAGAAACATTATTCAAACTTATGTTATTCATGGCATCTCTGGGGCTGCTGTAAAGAGTCATTAGCAACTACCCAGATTTGCTTTCACAGAAGCAGATGCTTTGGTTTCTTTCCTCCTTGCATGAGTATGGAGGCCTCTTTATTCTTCTGGTGTGATCAAGGGCTTTCAATAGGTCTACACAGAGCTGTAATAAGGCACTGAGAGAGAGTTATTAGGCTGATAGCCTAGACTGGCAGGCAAACACATACAAAAACTCATCCCTCTGTATGGCAGTCAGCTGTCAGTCTTCAAGGGGCTTTTATGGTGTTCTTTCAACTACGTGTAAATTATCCCTTCTGCAAAATGGACTGTTCTCCTGAAGGATTAGGCAGCTTATCATTACCACATAATTTCCTCAAAGAAGAGCTGGCTTGCTGTTCCTTTTCATGTCATTAATGAGTTATTTGAGCCAAAAAACACAGCTTGTAATTATGATTGCATGAAGAAGGCTTTGTGAAGATTCCCCTGATCTTCTCTAATAAGAAAATAGACTGCACTCAAAATGGACTTTTACCTGGAAGGGCAGCTTCAACATCTTCCACAACTGCATTTTTGGCAGATTTCTGCAGTATGATACTTATTGGGCATGAAGTGTCCAATCATGTGTCTTGATGCCCACAAAAGCCTAGAAGCTGATTTGTGTTGAAGGGCAAACTGTGCCTATCACTTAATTCTCAGCATATTTACCTTTCCGAGGTGAAAGCACACAGTCTGTTTTGATTGCCAGAGTTTAACTCAGAAAAATAAAAATCCACTGGGGCTCTATGATGATTATCCCAGGTGAATAATACCAAAATAATGTAGCAGAACTTATTGAAACTGGTGAATGAATTACGATTGATTTATATGCTTTTTCTGGGAACATATTTGTGTAACCACACTAATAGTCTAGTCACTATGAAGATTTGGAGAAATGTGAAGGCTTGTAGGTTTAATTTCACTTTAAACCCCAACTTTGTAAAACCTCCATACTTATAAATTTTATGTCATCCTTCTCCATAAAAGGCATACAGATACATATATTATGGAGGAAAAACCTAAAAGATGCTCTTAGACAATCTCTTTTCCCTGGAATACCTTAGGTTAATTTAAAAGCAAAACACAACACCATTTTAACCACAGAATTAGAGAGAAAACTTGAGACAGCACTTGCAATGCATGAAAATTTTAGATATTAATAAAATTTAGTTCTGACAGAACTTTAGTTTCAGACATGGCTTAAACTGTACAGAATTATCAAATTTTTGTGAAACAGCTTTGATATCATGTTCATTACTCCATCTGATCCACATCCTTAGCCTGTTTCTGCAGCTTTGGTACAGTAGCCACTTTTCTAACTGACTATTTTAAGCCTTCATCATGTGCTTAAGCAGAGATGGACTACATAAGAATTCTGTTCTTTCCTTCCTCATCACAAGAATACAAAGCAAAAACAAGAATACAAAGTGGAAATAGTTGTGCTGCCTTTAGGCTGGATTTAGCCATTTTTTAACTAAGAGTCTGATTTTGAAGGGACAGATCACTAAAAATTAGTACAAATGAATGACTATTCCAAAGCGTGGGTGAGAAGTCCTTTCATATCTAGATACCCTATGACTGCTAAAAGGTCAAAATAGAGTGGCAATCAAAAGTGGTCATGGAGATCAGTGTATTCACACCTACATGAACAAGCATTTGGGATATTTGATGCAGGCAGAGTAAGAACAACAGAGCTCCTTTGGCATTTTAAAGATGCTCAAAATTCTTAAAGTACTTCTTGCATAAATTCGAGGTGATTTATCTATTACCACTCAAAAGGTTTTCTAACCTTGCTATTTGCCTCTCAAGAATAAGTATGTGAAAGTGAGAGGTAGTGTAAGCACTACTTTTGCTTTCTTTTTGAATGCATTTTCATGAAAACAACTTCATGTTTGGCCAAGAAACTCATCTGCTCCTGCCGTTTTATGTCTTTTCTGGAGTCAGAATCTCTCTAACACCATAAATTCTTTGAGTATATGAGTATATATTTGGAGTTAAACAAATTAAAGATGTTTATAGCAACAATCTTAGGCTTGTACAGCTGTGTTGTAATTAGAAATTATTCTATACAGTTTATTGACAAAAGGCTGAATTTGAATCCAGAATAAAAAAAAGAACTGGTAGAGGTGATAGCTTCTGTTAGTCTCATCCATATTTTGAGTTTAATCATCCACATGAAATGGAACTACTTTGTCCTTCTTTTATACTTAACAGTCCCCTATATTTCCTTCTACTTTTCCCTTCTCTACCTGCAATTAGCACAAAATAGGACAAGCCTATTTCCTCTGAATAAGACAGTGGTGAAGCCCACCCTTGATGACATAAAAATCTCATCCTGGCAATTCCATTCAGTTGTACAGAAATCAAGATACTGTACCCAAGCCTTGGTATTTGGACAAACTCTGACATTTCTACCTGTGGAGTTTCTAAATTCTTTGATATTAAATGTGTGTAATTTTAGTGGGGAGATAAAAGGACAGGGCCAGTCAAGTTCCAAATGGTTCCTATTGCAGCCTGCACGAAATTTTCCAAGATTCAAAGATCAACTCTCCTGAGCAGCCCTCCGCTGCAGAGAAAAAGCAGCCGTAGCACACACTGGGACACTTTGATGGCATACTGCCAGTACACAGACACACTGGGCTTGAGAGGTTTACCAGCCTATGGGAGATCAAATCACACTAAAAACATAAGAACCACTTGGACAGCAAATATTTGCAATATCACAGAAGAATTTCTTGGTTTTGTCAGCTCTGCAGTACTTGCAATGTTTAGACTTACAATTCCTTTTGTTTGTTTATTTTTATTTTTAACTTTTTGCTAGACTCAACACAGCAACAGGAGTTCTGGTGTTATGATTTTCAAGTTTTTCTGTTTCACGCCCTGGACTGCTCAGATGGTTTCAGGGAAAGTTGTTTGATTCACTGTGGACAGTGCACAGGAGAAACAACATAACTCTCAGAATGTTCAATGGCAAATTTTATTTGCAATTTTATTTGCAAACTTTAGAACATTAAGGTAGAAAAAGGTACTTGGCAAATTTAAAGCAACATCCAGACAGAGTAAGGCATTTCACAAACTTTAACTTAGCAGACTTAATCTTAGCCAACTTTAACTTATCCAGACATGAAATAAACAGGGCAGGAGATCTTTCTCTTTCTTTTAATGCCTTTATTAAAAGCGATCAGCTCCAGAGGGGAAAACTGACGGGTCTGCGCTCACACCGCCGGAAGAGAGCAGATTTGTCCCTGGTCTGTGGGCAGAGCTGGGGCTTCCATCCTCATGAGAGCATCAGGAGATTCCCAATTCTTCAGTTTGACATCCAAGATCCTCTGTCCAGCTGACATCTTTTTAGGTTAGGGTGAGGAGTAAAAAGGGTCATAGTGGATACTGGATTCTGATCCTCACGTCTAGACATCACTTTGACCTGCCAATTCTGTGGTGGCTCGTTGTTTCTAGGGGTTTTTCTCTAGGTTTGGTGAGGGGTTTTGTTCCATTGCTAAAATGTGTGAGAATAGTAAATACAGAAGTTAATCTGTGAAATTTTGCATTCAACCATCACAACTCACAACTTTCTTTTAAATCTTTGAGATAACCAGAGATTCTCTTTTATGCTTACTAGGGAAAAGGACAATAGAAAGAATAGAATGATGCTTTAGAAAATGTAATTTGTCCAATTATGTCCAATTTATCCTACTCTAAGCCAATGGAAGTATAAAAAAAGCAATAAAAGATGTACCTATATACTGTTGTTAGAATTGCATTTCATTATAGAAATAAGAAAAAAAATTGTTTGAAATCTTATAATTTAAGTCCTGTCAAAAATTAAGTTGTCCCTGACACATAAAACATAAGAATAATAAAACAATTTGAGATAAAAATTTGACAGAATTAGAGAAATTAATACTTTTACAAAACACATTGCATGCCACAGAAGAAAATGTCCTTTTGCAAGGTCTTCAAAATGCTGTCCAATGGAGACTTTCTCCAAAGCTGCAGCAACTATTTCTGTTCAAGAAAAACTCGAATTACAGACCTTTTATCTGTTTCTATGTCTTGATTCAACAAACACTGTGTGTACTTCCAGTCCCATTTCTGATTTTCAAAAGGATGACTGTGTGTCTGCTCTGGGAGAGGCATGTCCACCCCAGCTTTGGCCTGAGCTGGGGAAAGGGCTCCTGTTCCACTTTTAACAAGGTTTCACTCTGTCATTCACAGGCAGGTCTTGTAAGTGGCTCTTCAACCTTTTGCTTTCATTCAGTCACTGCCATTAAGAGCATGTTTTCAAAGCTATCAAGATACCTCAAATAGAATTGCAAGTTACTGTTCACTGAAGTGCCTGTTCTCAGTTCAGCTGAGGCTCTCTCCTCAAAATGTTCACTCACCAGTTCTGCAAGATAATGCTTTTCCACTGCATTAAAATGATAGATCAGCATGTGAGCAATTGTCTCTTGATATAGGAGTGAAGCAGGAATGAAAATTCTGCTATAAATCATAATAAGGTGTTGCAGTGTGTTGCAATTTCCGGTCTTAAACTTCCCTATCCCCCAGGTGTGCCAACTTCCCCTCCCCCTGCCTCCTGCTGAGAGCTGTCCATTCCAGCAGGGGCGTCGTGTGGTTGGCAGAAGTTCCAAAGATGCTCCTCAGGTCCGGGCTCATTGGCCTCTGCAAGTGTCTTTATCCCTTGATCCTCCCCCTCCTCCCACCTGCTTGGTGGCTCACCTGTCCCCTCCCCTCCCCCTGTCCCTGAGCTTAAAAGACAATCAGACCATGTGGTAGGATTCTAATGGAGCTATTACCAACATTTGGATGCCCGTGACCCTGGAATAAAGTTCTGGTTTTAACCCTCCATGGGAATCCTCTCCTATTTACTCCTCACCTAGCCTAAGGACTTCCTTCAGAGGTAAAGCCTGAGTTCCTACAAGCCTGGACTTGGTTTCAAGTGCCTAGCTGCTACATCCAGCCAGACAGAGGTATCACTGTGGTGAAATACCACAGCAGCTGCCCCTGGCCAAGCAGCAAGGGCCAGAAGAGCCCAGGCACGTTCCACCTGGCAATATTGGGATTTTATTCCAATACTAAGGAATACACACAAATATTACACATAAAAAGGACCTATTTTGATCAGGAAAACAATGCCTATTAAATGAGGTCATTTGCTTAGGTTTACTTAGTAACCATGATATTATATAGATCATTTACTCTGCATTGTTCTTCCTTAGACAATGCTCTTTCTCTGTCCCTCTCCTTCCTCCAAAGTAAAAGAAGTTTTACTGTCATATATCAACTCCTTTGATAACTAACTGAGGCAACTGAGTGGACAGATGATGAACTGAGGGTCCATCTTGATAAAATTTTAAAATGACAGGCATCTATAACACAACTCAACACTTAGATATATCTGTGTATTTATATGCAACTGCACTTTAACAGTAGGAAAAGAATGATCACAGCATTGCTTTCTGAATATCTATATTTGCAAATTGCATAAATGTGTACTGTAAGCTCAAAACACCCAAAGAGCATTCATAGTTACTTGTATTAGAAAAACTATTTGTTCTAGAAGTATACAGAAAACAAAATCATACAAAGACCAAGCTACTATTGTAAATGCAATATGTTTTAGGGTTATTTTAAACAACCTCATGGAGTTCGCATTGATTGTAGTACAATCTACGATAACCAACTTCTGAGGCAAGTGGCAAAGCTCACCCAGATGACTTTCAAGTGAGTAGGTGAGCTGGTAATGGCTGGTTACAAGAATCAGGAATTTCCATGGTCTTACTTCATGGCAAGCAAGGTATCTAAGTGAATTTACAATATATTCATGAACTGAAACCCATTGTTCTATTATCCACAAGTTTCATGTATTGATATTCACAGTGTCTTTCCTCTTTTTTTTTCTTAAAAGGATGAGCTATTTTTCTATACAAAAAATGCAAATGCAGAGTTGGACAGTTTTTCAAGGCCCTGAAAAGTCTTCATCTGTTTGCAGCTTTATCTCTACATATGCTTATACAATTGGGTTTGCTGGCTTGGGTACAGTCCTGCAGCAGAACAGTGAGCCTGAAATAATTTAATTAGCCATTATGCATATTCTTTTTCCTTACAACATGTCTAATCAGATGTCCTGTCTTCTTCATTTATTTACTAAGTCAACGGATTTCAACTAACATATCTCTGATATTAAGAATGAAAGAGATCCAGGGATTCTTAAAAAATAACTAAGGAAATACAGACTGTTGCCAATCTGCTTGTTCACTGTAGAGGGATGTATATCACTACCAGAAGGCAGAAAAAGACTTTGAAAACTACCCATCTAAGTTAATAAAATTTTGCTACTGTGAATAAAGTGTCACTGGTTTCCTTAAAGTATGATTAATGCCACACAAGATATGCCATCACATTCTTCACTTGTTGACACTGTGTTAGGTATATCTCAGTGAATTCATTACTGAAATTCTGATTCTGGAAGAAGCGAATACATTTAAGTGAAGACTGGACTCTGCTGGTCTGAACAGTTGCTGCACTTGAACAGATAGGATTTTGAGGAGATGCAATTAAGAAACCAATTACATGTAATGAATGATAGCACAGCATTAACAACTTAAATGTAAATCATGGCATTTTATGACTGGCAAAGTTCCTATTCTCCTTCATTTCTGAAAGATGGACTTGGCTTAGACAGAATATGGATACAAGTACTCATTACAATTTTTGATGAATTTGAAAAGCATCAGCTGAAGGTCCTCCACTGTCACACTCCAGTATTAATTGGATCCGACTGAAAGCTTCAGAACAGATACCATTAAACTACTTGACAAGTGTTCCTTCTAGGGGACTTACTATTGCATTTGTCTTAATTATGAATATAAAAACCCTACAGAAGTAGAATGCATCTTTTATTAAGACTATAAGAAATTTGAGAATTCTTCGGCAGCTTCATATCATCTTCAGAAATAAATAATGAAATGAAAATAATTTTTTTTAAAAGTACATGTCCTCTGCCACCAGAACTTATCATGCCTTCTCTGAGTAATGCAAAGAGGTTTATAATAAAAACACAGATGTACATGGATTGTAGATGAAAAATAAGCTGTACCCAATCCAGTACTGAGTATAAGCATTCTTGACAAAAAGAGTTCAATGTATCCCATAAACAGATAACTTCATTTTCTTGCTATATTTGGATGGAGAAAATGGTTTTAACACAATGGAAAGAAGTATGCTCAGGAAACAAAAAGCATTTTCCAGCTCACTGCTGGAAGACTCCATAAATCTGCTCATAAGACTCCAGTGTATTCCCATCTGTTTCAAATTTTTATTCTTCTTAGGGTTTTAACACTACAGAACAGAACTCCAAAGTCACTTTAACCCTTAAATGTCCTTAGTGTTAACACAGACAATTCATCTTCCTGTTGTGCAGGTACAAAATTAGACTCTTAAGAAATCAGCTTTTAGAAAGAGTGTCTTAGGTGAAGCAGGAGCAAAAGTCCATGCAGAACAGCTATGAGATAAGGAGACAGAACTTATTCCAGCATAATGACACATTATTATTTGAGACAGCTTCTAGTTCCTCAGAAAGAGTTTTCAGATTCATTTGCTGAAATCCTTTGTAAGTTGTAAACCAAAAGAATCATGGAGAAGCTGAAAGTTTTACAAGTCTTGGCATAACATAAGTTTAAACCAACTAAATATGTTAACTATTCTGTCAGAAGACAAGCCTTAAGAATCCTGAATTAATAAAATCATATAGTAATAGTTGGTTTTCCTTAAAAAAATTTTATAACCTCTTGGAGCTAGTACTGTTTCAGTCTTTCAGTGAGAGGGCAATAAGTGTTTAGAAAAGGTGCCTAGGGTAGTTTGGAAGTCTCCAAAAAACTTGATTAGCATTTTTTCTTGATTATTTCAATTGTTTTCTTGTAAAAGATTAATTTCTTGGAAAAGTTATTCCCGGTAATTATTGCCATGCACCAATTTGTGTATCTGTTTCCATAACAAGGAGAAGTCTTGAAACAAGACACTGAAGAAACAGAAAATAGCAAAGTCAACACAGACCCACTGGATTTTGTAACAATGCAGTTTCAGCCTTCAACGAAGAAAATGCTCATATTGTGCTCTTCTAGCCTAAGGCAAAAATTCACAGGCCCAGCTGCATAAGGTTAAGCTGCCAGTTCTCCTACACAAAAGCAGCTTCATTTTCATCCTTACCTTCCAGCTTTAAAGGGTAATTTTCTGCTTTCTTCAGCTCAGATTTTCAGTGTGGATTCATAGTTGATATTACTTAGCATATCCTCATTAATGTAGGTGAGGTTCAGCTAAATTTCAGAGCTTAGAAAATATTGTTAAATATACAATTAACGATAGATTCAGGCCATCAAAATATATCCTAACCTTAAGAAAAGCTGGCATTTTCCCTTTTTGTGGAAAAGCTGGCATTTTCCCTTTTATGCTTTTTGTGTACTTCTTTCAATGTAATATGCCTTTTTGTCAGATGTAGCTCCTCTTTCAGCAAATGTACATTTGCTCAAATGAACAGCAGCTTAGTTTGCAAATTATACATGAATCTCTAGTTCTACAAAACCAACCACTTCATGATTATGTGAGGGGAAAGCACACCAGAAAAGAAGGATGAGGGTGTACCTTGACTTGTACCTGACTAAAACAGTTCTAGCACTGTTTTACCAGTTCTACCAGTAATATGTTATATTAATAATGATAAAACTTTCATCCTTGTTCACCAAAAAAAAAAATTAAAATTCACATCTGGGTCAGCCTGAAAATCATAAAATTCACATCTGAGCTTAGTCCATGCTATACAAAAGACAGAGAAATCTAACCCACTGCAACTTCTAAAAGGGAATTGTTTGTTGGTGCTAAATTAGCATAGTTTCATCATGTCAAACTCTCCACATCAGACTGTTGTGCAACTGCAGATAGGTTGCTCATGTCAATTTTCATATATAAACCCTATATCTCAAAACCAGACTTTTTCTGAAATAAATAATTTCAGGTAAAACCTCATTTAGCATCCTGACCCTTTTGTATTTAAGTCTTTTAGAGCAACTTTGAAGGTCTTTGGAGAGAAGCACTACACATCAGCAGTACACAAGGGTGTTTGACTGTGCATTGCTCTAAGAGTAGTCATGGTTATGAGATGAGTTATTCATTTCCTAAGGTCCCTGGGAGTGAAAATGCCTGTTACTTGGGTGATATCTTGATTGCTTCAGAGTTGTAAGTGTATCCAAAACTGCCTATTTCTGCCACAGTCCAAGTGTTTAGAATCCTAAAGACTTTATTAAGTGTAGAAAAATCTATATGACCCCTTCTTCTAGCTCTGGCCTGCTGGGATTCACAGCGGATGTGTGAATACTCACTTCTCAGAGAGGGAAGCTATTAGCAGTGCAAGCTGTTCTGCTGCTTCTCTCATCAAGGTGGTTTCTATATTTAGGAGAGTTCATGGGGTTGCTGAAAGCCCTGCTCCCTTCTGCTGCTATGACCCTACTTGTTTTAACACTTGAAAGACAAGAGGAGATCAATGAGAAAGAAACTCTGCTCTCTTGTCACAGGCATTTTTAGCAGGAAAGAAAGAAATCCATCACTGTCCTCCATGCCCCAGCAATCCTGAGTCGAAGGCTCAGGTGGAAAAATTGTCCCAACTCAGGAGAAAGATAGTGATTTCCCAGGAGTGATTAGCCTATGCTACCAATAAATGAAGTAGTATGCATGCTAGTTATGCTAATTAAAGGTTTAGCTAACCCCTGTTTTAGCACTGTCCCTTTCCTCCACCCTTTTATGTGTGACCTGAGATTTGCTTACTGAGGGAGGAACCTGAAAATACTGCTGAGTGATAGAGAGTGTCTGAACATTGAGAAACCAAATACTTCAAACAGCAGGGCTGGGAAGATATCTTTGTGGATTAAAGGCTAATCCCTTCTTGCAGCTAAGGCTAAAATTGGCACTGTGCTCATTTCTCCCTCTRTCTTCAGTTCATTGGAAAATTATGATGACATTACTGCTAAGACTGGACATAGCCTAGTATACAAACAAGTTAATGGGGAGCATAGCCTTTGTAATTACATTTTCCTTATTTCCAAGTATTATTAAGCCAAAAGCATGTATTACCTTCTAAATAACAAAAGCTATTCATTTGCAATAAGAAATTAAATTATGAATGTTGCGAAATGGAGAAAGGCAATGTTATGTGTAAGTAATACACAGACTCTTCATTTTGATGTACAATATTAAACCCAAATAGAACTCTTATCTGAAATCTTAATGAAAAATGAAAAAAGGAAAAGCCCAACCCAACTCTGAGCTTTATAAGAAGCAGGAGTCACTGCAAGGCTAAACAGACCACATAGTACCATTGAATGCAACAGGAGAAATTAAAGTTATTGAAAATGCAATATGTCTGTATAATTTGCAGTTCTGAAGACCCTGTTTTTGGGATGAAGGCAAGAGCATGTAAGAGTAATGAGGGAAAAGTAATGCAGGACTGCAGGCTACTGATGCTGGGTTACTGGAGGGCTTGCTAGCCAGCACATCTCAGACTGGTGTTTCCTGCTACCTTAGTGCCACTGGTTAGCCACAAGTTAATTCTAACTCTAATACTTATGTTAACTTATTTCCAAGATCCAGCCTGGTTATGAGCATTTAGCCTATTGGCACAGCATCCAGCAACTCATCACCGTACTCAAAATACAATGCTTCAGCAGAGCAACCTTATCATCTTCTTGCTTTCAGTACTTGGAAAACCTGAGATTAAAAACTGCAAGATGAACTTCAAGTGGCTTTTATTAAAGATCTTTATTTCTTGGCAGTTTAACAGCTGTGGTAAACACCAGAATGCATGCTCAATTGATACTTAGAATTGTACCAAGAAATATAGCATCTCTATACTATTATTACGCAATTTCCTTTGAATGTAGAAAGTTCTTCCATGTTTCTATACTACTGTATTACAGTACTGTATTCTGAAGTATTGGTGAACCAAAAGTGTCCCATTGGTGCTGGTATATTTTTTAAGATTGAATGAGTTTATAGGGTGTGAAGTTCTGGTCAACAGCATGCTTGTTATGATTAAAAAAAAAAAAATTAGAGAGACTAATTTTCTGGTGATGCTCAAATGTTGTAAAATGGTAGAAAACCCTTGAATAAGCAATTCAAGCAGTTTAGGAAATTAAATAAATGGGGCTAATTTCCAGAGGGGGAAAAAAACTTCTTTAGGGTCCCACCTGAATATCATGTTTTAGACCATTAGCTTAAGTGTCAGAGAGGGAGTAAATTTCATAAACTGATACTATAACACTCATTTCAGTATCTAATGTTCCCCATTCATAGGTGAGTGCATGTAGCATATAAAGAGAGTATCCTGATCCTGTTGAACAGAAGCCAGCAATCAAGAAGTTAGTCTGGAGAGGGCTCTGTGAACCACAATGCCCTTTCTTCAGCTCCCATTAACCTGTAAAGCCACAGCCGTGACAGATCTCTAAGAATTGGGATGTGCTTCTATTTTTCTAACACAATATATTGTAAGATTCTACAAACAAATGGAGTTTTCCATTTGTTTTCCATTTTGAGGAAGGCATTTTCCTCTCTCTTTCCTATCATAAGATGTGGTATCACCTGATGTAATGAGGAGAACTGGAACTTATCAATATCTGCCAATATCCTTTCCTCCTGCATCACCTCTTCAGGATTCTTACCTGCACAAAGGTTTCAGTTGCAGAATTGCTATGGTTGTTATACTACAGAGTTACAGGATCTTTTTTTGAAATATTGTCTTAAGCAAGACTTTTTAAACTTATCTGAATGTTGTGACAGAGGGAGATGCCTGTCTTCCAGAATTGAATTTCTTGCATACTAATTGCCTTGGACCTCAACAGGAATGTTTTTGCACATCAGTCATAATATAAATAACTCAGTTATTTCAAAGGACACCAGTGCCAGCAAACATAGTCTCCTTTTTTGTCTTTCTTAATTGTCCCAGTTCAAAAACTATAGACACATTTACCATTAAGTACCAGTCCATGAAGTGAGTTATGAGATCTGTTTACAGTAAAGCAAACCACATAAGTGTTTCCTCAGGACTAGGATATATGTTGGTTTTATTTGGTGTGTACCTAGAAAACTACCATTGCCTGATCACACCAAAATAACTTAAGTTATGCAAATAAATTTGAAACTGAGTGTTCTTAGATGGAAGTTTGGTCATATGGTAATTTAAGTGAAGGATGTGGCACTAGTGTCCTGTGCTGGCTGATGTATCACCCAAATAACCTTTAGATATATGTATCTCCTTAATTTTAGGCCATAGTCAGGAGCATATCTATGTGTATATGGATATCTATGTGAAATTAAAACAACAATGGAGGAATGTAGCATTTTTTAGAGGCTTGTTTTCTGTTAATTGAAAAATAAAGTTATCCACTTCTTTATTACCTACTGATTGAGTGTTGGCAAACACCAAGCATGAAATTAAATCCCCATGTGGGACATTCCTTTTTGAAATAAGATGTGAAGACAATTCTGGAGAAAAGAGACGCTTGCAGCAGATCCTGAAGCAAGCAATGGGAGACCAGCTCCTGCCATTCTTTAGAAGAAGCCCCTCAACAATTGATGAAGGTGCTGTCTGGCCTGACTTGGTATGACTTGGTTTTACTACAGCAAAGACAGAGTCCCAAAAGGAGCTTGGATCTACAGATTAAAATCAGTGGAGAAAAGCACCAGCCACCTTGTGTGCAAGCAGAGGCAGGTGAGTTCAAGTATGTTTTTAAAACATCAGGTATGTGCAGAGAATCTATCATCACTTCACAAGATGGGTCAGCACTTCAGCAAAAGCTCCCTCACTCAGCTTTTATTGGCATGCAAATAAGGAAAACTGCAGCAGTTGACAGCAGATGCAAATCCAACCTGTGGCCCTTGCCTGAAGATTTTCTTGGGATTGGGCCTATCAGATGTTATACTTCATTTCGGGCAATCCTTGTTACTATGCTGCTAAAGAAAAAAAATGCACTGGCAGCCTAGAGCCAGGCCTCTCTCCATCTCCATGACCCTAAAATAACATTTTTCTTTCACCTCTTATCTGACTGTTCAGTTTCAAGGATCAGGAGGGGGCCAAAGCACGTGTCACATGGGCCTGATCAACTTTGGGAAACTCTGGCAAGTTCAATATTATTGATCACTCCACTCCAGCATTGCACAACAAGATGAATAGCGACATGAAGAAGTAAACTGCTTCTCTGACACATAGCCAAGCAAACACATTGTTTAAAAAGGATTTAAGTCTTTGATGAAAAAGCTTTCTGTCATAAAGCTTTCTTTTAGTGGACAAAACACACACCCAGGGCTCAATGAGAGTTATCTGTGTACTCCATTAGTTCCAATAACCATGCAGTATCTTTAAAACAAGGCACTCCAAAGTTTTATGACCTTTTAATTTTAAAATAATTACTGAACATATGTTCAGTTCATGAATCTTTTAAAACATTAGTATTGTGGTTAGTATTGTGGTTATTTTTTCTGAAAAAAATGGGGACACATGCATTATCTCTCTCTCTCTATCTGTGACTTTCATAAAAATGAAACATAAGAGCTTTCAATAATAACTGAGATGAGACAATGAAATAAATTGACTTCTTGGTCTCAGGGCATGGTCCTGTAGGTCATGTTACAGTGAATTTTTGTAGCTGTGTCAGCCTCATAAATCCTATATGCATAGAAATGTGTAAAAGAAATGTTGATACCATCTTAACTTTAATTGCAGTAACATGAGGGTATAATTTTCTCCGCTATTTAATCTGGTACAGTAACCTTTGCTGCCCTGAGAAATTTTAAATCTCATGGGGAAAGGGGAGTGAAGAGGAAGGGAAGATGTTTTCTGTCTTGTGTATAAAAAGAACACAGTACACTGAATTAATGTTCAGAGTGATTTCACAAGCTCTTTAGATCATATTAAACAAATTATTTTCATGTGCTAAAATATGTGGCTGTAGTATGCTTTACTCTGTGTCTTCAATCCCTGCATTTTGTCCAGTTATTTCACAATGCAAACAGCTGCAAACCCAGCTTTTCCACCGTCCCCTGTCTAATTTCTTTTTTCTTGTCATGTATGCCTTGGATGTCAAGGTCACCCAAGCTAAGTTTTTGCCATTGTATTGTAGTGTGGATTTCTGACTGACATTGTGCCTTCTTCTTTCTCTCAAGTTATTGGCATGCATCTATATTTCTCTTTATTGTGTGTTTGAAATGCAGATTTCTCCTCTCTGTGCTGCTGCACAAAGAGCTGGTGCCTCCCAGCAGAGCATCACCATTGCTGTTCAAATGTCCTGGGGCAATGCCTGCTACAGTGCTTCAACCTGGGAGTAGCACATCCTTGACCCATAAAAAAGAGGGGCTTTTGCCTAGCCTTTGACCTTCCTACACCCTTCAGATTTGAGGCAAGCTCTGCCCACTAATGCACACATGAACCATGGCCATTGTGCAGCAGGCTGAGATTTGGACAGCTGAAGGAAGAGCTAAGCTTTTAGGGGGGTAAACACAGCTTAGCTTCCCACATAAAATGATTGGGAGAGCTTGCAGAAGGGATGAAGGTTTGTCTCCACTCCTTTTTCATGTGCATGCCTACCTACAGCATCTCTTTAGAATAGCCAGGTCACTTTGTCTTATCATTTCCTGTCTTTACATGTTTTTCTTTTCCCCATCTTCCCTTTTGCAGTCCTGGAAAGTTATAAGCTTTTGTATACGACAGACCCATTTATTTCATACTTCCCCTGGTGACTCTCCTGCCACACTGTTTTCATTTTTCCTCTTCCACTCTTCCAAGCTCTCCTCTGGAGTGATTCAAAGGCAGAGTGTAGGGTCAGATCTACACCTTCACTCCAGGTGTCTGTATTTTGGTTCCATGATCTTCACAGTGAGCCAGTGAGCTGTGCATTGCACTAGGCAAAGACAGAAGAATAGGGAGGAAAATCGAGTGTGTAGGACTTCTGAAGTCCTACCTCCAAGATAAGGATGTATGGAGACAGTCAAAGTGTTTTTTCAGGTTTAGTCTCTTTTTATAGACTGATGTCTATAAAAGACCACTCACAACTTGTGAGTGGGAAGTGACTTTATTTGCATTCTGGGGATTGTCCATATGGTTATGGCTGGCTTTTGTGTACACTGAGTGGCTTGCAAAATTCATCCAACATGTGGAGACTTGTCCTGGATGCAGCCGAGTAATTGATTTCTGCAACACATTGCAGAAAAACAGTATAATGGATCCATGATCTTCCACAAGGAGGTCACAAACCTGAAAGGTATACTTGGGCTTCAGCTGGCCTATGAACCAGTCATTATTAATGAGGCATCACTGAGGAAAACAGGTTAAAATTCATACACAGAGTCCCTGCAGAAGGCTTATGTGGAGCTGGTAGAATTTAATTTAAACAATATTGGCTTTCTGCTTCAGCAGAGAAGTTCAGGGTTTGGGATTATTATGACAGTTTTTTTTCCTGCATTGTTCCACAAATCATAAATCTATTTAGCTTCCTTCTTTCTTCCTTTTGAGAAAGCCCCAGGCTTTCTTGAGCAAGAGGTCAGTGAGGCTTGGTACTGCTTCTCATTTAAGAAGGAAGAATCTCAAGGCTTTCATATTTACTCTCCTAAGGTAAATATCTCCACAATGGTTTAAATGGAGGGAACTAGTCGCGGTGTGGCTGTGCATTGTGCTTTCTTCCCACTAATGGTCCACTTTAAAAAGAATCATTCCTTTGCAGAAGGAAATCTATGCTGTGCTCACATGCCAAGAAAGACTTGTTCTTCCCTTCTTCGCAGCTGTATACTACCATACTCTGATGCAAAGTGGCAGAATCACACTCAGTCTGTTACTAATTCTCTCTCCCCCTAGCCCCAGCTGGATTAAGGGAGGAGGTGGAAATGGAAGGTTGGAAGGTTTGCATTTGCCTTGAAATTCTGCAGCATTTACATGTGTGCCAACCCAGACAAACTGAGTACCCCTCCTCCACGCTGCATTCACAACAACTCTACAACAGGAAGTGTCTGACACCAAAGCCTCTCGTGAAAAGATTTTCAACCATATGACTCCTTCCAGGACACTTCCATTGGTATACTACTCATTTGCTGTTCCATCTTGATCTTGCCACTGCTCTTGAGCACTTACCAAATTTTCTTCTGTAGCTTCAGGGCTTTGAGATGAAGGATACTTTGATATTAGTCAGTAGTCAAATTACTGCAAACTCTCTTTTCATCTAAAAGAACTAGACCAGGAATAAAATGTGCTCCCACACTACAAAAACAAATTATTCTTTTCAATCTCTTAATGAATCCTGGGGTTAATTACTCATTGAAAAAGAGTAGTCTAAGACTTCAAATATTGTTTATGCTCATGAAAATTGCATAAAACCCTTGCTCTTTAAGACTCAGGTGTCAACTTACAATTAAAAAATTTTGTTGGTGATGAGTAGAATTCCTCCTCATCAAAATGCAGTTGGTGCTTGTAAAGTTTTGGAAGGAAGATACTTCATTTCATCACTAGAAATAATCTAGGTCAATCATCTCCCTCAATAGTTGTCTATCTTCCTTTTCCCTAGCTACTGTTCCTAAGGTACAGAGAAAACTGGTCTCCTTTTTTAAATGTGTATTTCTGCTTGCTGGCTTCCCAAGTGAGAATGATAAATGAGATTTATTCACAGTACTGAAAATCAGATGCTTGATTCCTGCTGCAAACTGTTGGCTTTTTCTCATTGCAATTCAGGGGTGGGGAGACGCCCTGTAAGACAGAGCTTCGTTTTCATTAAACGCAAACATAAAGACATGTATGTTGTTTTAGCAGGAGTTAGGTTGGGTTTGTAAGGAGGAAGACCTAATGTGATTAAAAGGACAAAAACAGTTTTACATGGAGTCACTGTACTGAGCAGTATTTCCCCTGGAAATCCCTGCAGTACTGATGTGGAGCCAAATGTCTGCAGCAGGAGGTGAGATGGGGAGTGGCTGTTGCAGCGGCTGGTCTCATCTGGAGCAGGGCAACAGCCAGGGACACAGGGAGGGCACAGCAGAGCCTCAAAAGCAATGGAGCTGGACACACATAAGGAAAGGTCACACATGTGGGAAAGGTGTGTGTGCTGTCCTGTTACTTGTAACTCATCAGCAGGCACCTCCAAACAAACTCGCAGGCAGTAGGTACAACTTCAGACGGCAAGTCAATGTTTTGCTACCTTTGCATGGCCTAGCACTAGGAGCGGTTAAAGTTATTTAGGCTTAGGCTCAGCTGAATTTAGCCATGAACCTTCTTGTATCTGGTGGATACTGGACTATGAACAGCATGGGAACAGAGGATTCTTTTCTCATCACAGTGGCATTTCCACAATTAACCCTCCATAGTAATACATTCATTCTCCTGCTAAGCTATCTTTTGGTATCCAGCCAGTACACTCCTTGTCATGTTTCTAGCTCAGGAAAACCGAAAACAGCCTCAACAGTAAACTAATCATTTCTACGGTAAATCACAGAGTTGGAGAAAATGGAAATAAATCTATTAGATATTGGAAGATGGGGAAGGAGAGGGTTGGGAATCCTTCTGTCGGTTCTAGTTTTTTGTCAGATGCTTACTTAACTGGCCAGATTCACATGCAGAAACTTTCCTAAAATGCTTTATTGTCTTTCAAGAAGTATGGCAAAATGTTATATAACAGGGACCACCCAGAAAAGGCATATTACAGTTTGCAAAGCCCTACCTTGCACTGCAGTTTCAAAAGAAAACATCTTTTATCTGCCACCTGCAGAATAAGAAAAGTAAACCCTTGGAATCTGCTCTTTCTGTATTGTTTTGGCCAAAAAACTTTTTGTAGCACAAGAGCACACTGTTTTTTATCTCGTTTGACTCAGGTGTTTATTATTTACTGGATTAATGCTTTATTCAGGTGGAAAAAGGATAAGTGCATTAATTTTTAATTTCTCCATCTGGCTTTTGATCCTTTGTGGACTGAAAAAGCCCTTTCTTGGACATCTTTCTTTCACCTTCAGGGAGCCTACAGTCTTGCAGAGGATGCCTTTCCTCCCACTTGGCCTTTCTGAGTCCCTGAGATACTGAAGACCACAGATGATCATTGTATTCTGAAATGGATATATTCAAAAAAAGCCAGTATTTTTTCTGAAAAAAGTTTTTGCTTCTATATGAATGTATTATTCACAAATATATTGTGTAATATCAGATGGAAACATGGATATAGACAGGTCCAGTCTGGGTTTGCTTGTAACTGGGCTGGAGTAAAAGCTTCATCATTGCCACAAACTCCTATCTGTAGTTCAGAAGCAAAAGCTAGGAGAAAATACCCCACAGGTGTGGCAAAGATTATATATACATGAAACTGGGTAGTGATAGTGCTTTCTAGCAGCTGGTATGACAAAGTTGAATTGTGAGATATACTATTGTGCATCTATAGCAGCTGATGAAGTAGGTCATTAAAATACCTGGTAGGATTAAATGCTAAAGAAATATTATAATTCACTAACCACAGATCCCTTATTTAGTCCTAGCATGCTATTATCTACCACATTCTTTCTAATAAAAGCATCTGGATTTAATCTTGTGTATAGTGTTGACAAGACTATTTACACAGTTTGGCCAGCCAGGATAGCATTTGCAGGTTGAGGGTAAGTACTAGAAGAAGAAAAGAAAGAAATTTTGTACTTCACAAAGTGTGTTTTCGACTGACCAAGTCCTACTATCGGTGTTAATCTGTAGTCTGGACAAATATCCCTCCATAAATAGAGAGGGCAAAAGAAACTGCATAAGTAAAATCTGTGACAAAGGAAGCACCAAGCAAAATAAAAAGCAAGAACAGATAAAACAAAACAATTACAAGGTAAAAGGCAAGAAGGGTACCAAGCATATTCAAGTCATATTGAAAATAAGTTTGGGAATAATTCTGAAGCGCAAGTGTAAACATTGTTTTCTTGACTGCAGTCTGAAAAATGCCGTGTTTGTTCACATGTGTTAAAGACTATGTTGGTAGGATAGATTTTGTACAACTCCTCTGATGTCTTTAAAAAACTTTGACTTTTATTTATTTGCCTAAAATGAATATCCATTTTGAAATTATTGTTGTGCACTTGACATTTTAAACATATTATATCCAATTAATAAATTGCCAACATCTGCTACCCTGCACTAAATTCCCTGTAACTAAAGATGTGCAAGCCCTGAAGATTCAGCATTATATGAATTTGTTTAATTTAGATGGATTTATTTTATTTATTTATTTATTTTAAATATGTAGATTTGTTTAATATAATTGAACATAATTGTGCATGTAATGTTTTAACATAATATTACTCAGCAGATGTGCAAATAATAGCTAGTTTATTTTCCACCAGCCATATGGTGCTGATGCATTGTAACACTTGAGAAGACAAGTTAATTAGTCTGAGTGAGTGGACCAGTGCACTGAAACTTATGTTTGGTAGTGACATGGGGATGGTGATGTGTGCCTTGAGAAAACACCAATGTCTTAGTCTGGCAAAGAACTTAAGGTTTTTTGCCCTCTGCTGGTAAGAGATCCTGAGCATTACTTTCACATAGCTGGCAATTCAGCTATCTGAAAAAATTCAAATAGAAACAGATGTTTAAGATGGGCCTGTTGCAAAACCCTGAACAGTTTATTGCACAAAACAGGAACTACAAAGTGAACATCTGATTCTGACAACTTTGGATTATCTCATGACATTCTTCGGAAGAGACACAAAATTCAGTTTTCATTTAAAAAAATTCTGGTCTGAAACATACTTCAAACAAGCTTCCATTTTAAAGAACCTTCTTGTATTTGGGATTCTGAAGAAAACAGCCATCCTAATTCCAAGAGCAATTTCTGAAAAGCTGGGTACTTTTACTATGGAAAAGAGTGTAAAAAACATGGCCAAACACTAACACAACCATTTTAGTAATCCAAAAGAAAGGAAAATACAGCTAAAAATTACTAACATTTGATCTGCCTTCTTCTAGTCTTTTTCAGCCAACCAAAAAGAAATTAAAGTATTCCTGCTCTTTCAGGAATAATAAAATTAGGCTCATTGGCTCTCAGCAGAAATTGGGTGTCTTGTGTATATCTTACGTGTTTAAAGACCCTGAAATGTGACCTCCTAATGGTCTAGTGTTTGAACACTGACCCTGCAATGCTGATCGAAATAACATACTTGCTCTGACTGAGCATGCCTTCATATGGATTAGACTTTCTTCTTCTGTCCTGTTTTGGGTACAGCCTGGACTTAATAGTAACTGACCTAAGGATATGAAATAAAAATCTGCATTTGTGTAGTGGACTGTCTTAAAAATTTTACACCTTAAAAGAGAATATTGGCTGCTGTTAGACTGAGGTTACCTGTGGTCTGTGTTTGATCTTTTACATGCCATGGGCAGCAGTTCCCATGTTCACATATCCATGACTGCTAAGGCTCCCATCTGTGGATTTAAAAGTGGTAAGTGATACTGACAATAGGAGAATGGGACAGATGCACCATCATATCTTTGCTTTCTTTCTTTCATTTTATTATTTTGCTAAGAATAATTCAAATTTTTCAAAAACACGCAAACTTATGAAGCAAGGAAATTTTTTGAACCTTACATTAACACTGAGTTCAAGTGCTGACCAGATTGCAGCAAAAAACTTGTGCATGTGCAGTGAATACTTCAGCACTGTAATCAGAGGAATCCAGTATCCTTTTTTAAATTGACTAACACAGCTCAAGACCAGAAAGATTCATTATGGTTATCTAGTTTAATTTCATTACTATCATCAGCCATGAAATTATGCCCCAAGATTTTTAGCATCAAGAAGACAAGCTAGACTATGGATTCAAGTTAGACTAACCTCCTAAATCTTCTTTCATAATTTCAACAGTGAAAAGAAAGATATTAGCCCAGTGATGATCCTTCAGTGGTAATTTTTTGTAGAATTTTTCTATCATACAGCTTTCCATAATGGATATGATTTTGGATGATTTTAAATCTGGATCTGTGTATTTCCCATTTTGGGGCAGAGTATCCAGGAACAAGGCACCTGTCTCAAGGATCCTGTTAATGAATGTCCTCTTGAATCCCAAAGGAGATCTGGATGAAATGCTCCCTATGGTAGTTTGGACTGAGTCTGTTACTCCATGATGCAGAGGTCCATGCAGCTCGTGAATTCCCAGAGAAAGTGTTCACAGGCCATGGGAGTTTGGAACTTGAACTTAAAAATCCTTTCCTAACCAAGCCACTCTGATTTTATGATTTTGAGGTCATGTCTTTGTCACAGATTGTGATTCATTGTTCTGCAGCTCCAGTAGCTCCACATGTCCAAACTCATTCTGCTTTATTTAGACATGATAAGAAACAGGACACAATTGAACATGTGCTAGAAAAAAGTGACCTACACTTCTCACATTGTATTCTCCAATAGGCTGAATAAACTTTTCCTGGCTGTTACAAAGTTTAAAGGGCTCACTTTTGCAAAAAACTGGCATTATAGTTGGTCCCTGAAGACTGAACCATAGTGTGACCCTTCACTGCCAGAGCTCTACTTCCTTGGCACGATCTCTACTGTAACTCCGAGGCAGACTGTCACGGCTGGAGAATACTGTACCTGTCTTGTTCAAGAAAAGTCCAGTAATAGCGCATTGCAGCAATCTTCCCTGCTAAAATCTTCTTCATCACCAGCCTTGTCTTAACTTCTCAGTTCACTGGTGGGTACATATTTGTGGATGCCAAACATTCCCCTTTACGTTCAATGGATCACAGCTATTCTAGGCAGACAGTCTTTATGTGAGACTTTCTGTCCTTTGGGGTTTTGTAGGAATTGCTTAATTTATGTTAATGGCTTTAAGTCTAATCATGTATAGAGAAAGTATTGGGCTATCTGACTTGGCTCCTTAGAGAGTTTATAGCAGAAATGTAGATGCTTCCTTGATTTTTAATTCTTCTGCTCATTTAGACAGACCTGTTTAAGCCCACAAGTCTCCCTCACTCAGTGTCTAACCTGGCTATCCATTTGGGCAAGCAAATGAGTTTTTCTTGCTTAATTTCGTGTCCATAAAACAGTAATTATTTGGATTACAAGTTTTGTTAAGAACACAAACCTTAATGCATTAAATACTATTAAAACATTAATTTAAAAGTTGAAATTAAGTAGCACTCATGAGTAGGAACTCATTGTATGCAATCTTGGTCTCACTGCATATTAGATGGGATGGATGTACAGATAAGTACACTTGACTTCTTGCTCATAAGAAAGAGTTAAACACATTTTCTCCCCCACAAAAAAAATCTGATGTAATTCAGTATGCTTTGTTTTATCCTGAAAAGTGCCATTGCTGAGGGTTTACTAAAGTAATGGTACTCTCTTCATTCCTGGAAGTGCCTGGGGATTCTTTGGATGAAAGACAAAATATAAATTTAAGATATTATTTGCATTACTTCTGCTAATAATAATAATTCAATCCCAGAAAAATATTTATGATGAAGTTATTATAATCTGCTAAACAAATGGGTTTATACAGAATCAGAACTGCTGAGACAAGCCTCCTTAACAAGACAATGCCAGCAGGCATTACTATAACTCAAGCAAGGGCCAGTCAAAATGATACAGCCATTGTGTTTATGTGTTGTATATGATTGTGAATATTGGTGCCAACTGTGTTATAAACCACTCCCTGGAAATAATAAACCCGACAGATAATAGGAAAGAATCAGCATTTTCTCCTTAATCAGAATGTTTTGTAAGCCTGGCTATACAGTCTCAAGATTCAGTAGGGAATATTTTCAGGGAATACTTTCGCTTGCCCTGAAAAAGCCCAGAAGTTTTTATTAGGTTATGTCCTTTATCTAATAAAGTTAATGGCTGTTTTCTCATACCTTCTGAAGCTCTGCATGAGATAACACTTTAGGGGAGAGTGACAATTACAGATGGAATAGCAGGACGCTTCCTCATACTAGCCCTAGTAACTAGTTTGTTATATTACACCAGAGCTGGAAAGCTGTTCTGGAGCTGAAGCCTCAAGCTGTAAGTGCAGCAGGGACTCTAAGAAGATTCAATTTGGTAGATCATTTGGTGGAGGTAGGGAGCAGGGGGTGGCCTTATAGATATACATATTATGCACTCCCTTTGGCTCATGGGAAAATAAATTTGATGGAAGTTTAAGCCAGATTAAAAATCCGACTGAAGAAATATGTGACCACATTGCTTTTTCTGCAAGCCTCCTTCTGACCCTGCTTCTTAATGAACCAAAGTAAAGAAGATGTTTGTTTGAATAATATGCAGCTTCTTCTCTCTTAAATCTTCCACACAAAAAAACTATTACTTTCCAACTAGAATCTGAATTGATTATTTGTGCCTACACTTCAAACTTTTCCTCCTACAATCTTTTTTTTTAATGAAAGTGAAGGTAGAAAAGTTGCCAGACAAGCTGTGTTGTCCTCCCCTTGTTTTCTGTAAATGCAAAGCCGTTATAGTTTTCCTGTTACCTCAGCAATATGTTGTCTTTCTATTCCTTGCAAATTCCTTTCTATTCCTTGACTTACAGTGTGGAAAAGAAAAAGTAAAAAAGGTGCCTTTACAAGGTTTATTTTTGTATGGGCTGGCCAAAGTGCTGTAATAGAAGCTGAGCTGTCCAAGTGTTCATTTGGTGTTTGCCCATTGCAAAGTGAAACTCAAAAATGCAGTTCTTTCCTTATTCTCTCTGGAAGGTGATATCCACTTGGAAGATTTGGCTTTCAGCACTAATGCGTTAAGCTCATATTAAGTAAAGCGCTGATTTGTTTCAATTAATGTGATGGTAAGACCTGCTCCCTTTTTCAGCTTGAGTTTTTGTTTCAGGGGTGATAATTATTTTTAGAATAATTTCTAAGAGCATTTAATATTGATACATGTGGCTATTTAAACTTTTTCATCCTTTAACTACCACTGCATTTTAGCCTGGTATCCTGAAAAGTAGTGGGTAAGGGTTTGCATGGGCCACTCGAAGATGTACAGGGAGAATTCAGCCTCTTTGTGTCACAACTAATTTGGTAAAATTAGTGGAAGCATTGCTCCAGTAGTCATCCCAAGAGTCCAACAACAAATTTTCAGTTAGCTTGTTAGCACTGCCAATGCCTGTGATCTACAGCATGGCCACAGAACTGCAACATCAGCATTTGATAAAGGACATATCTATTCATAAAATCTCCTGGCACAGACGGTAGTGACATTTAGAGCTGAGAAATAAAGGCGTGCAGGTGAAGACCAAGTAAGCTGCTCCAAGTAATAATTAGGGCAAACTTCTTGGCCTCAGAGCAGCTTAACAGGGCCAGCTTCACAACAGGGACACCTTCACACTTCAGAACATAGAAGAGATCCTCTCCTGTCATTGCATATAGGAGATGTCACTAGCACTGCCCATTCCCCTCCTAAACTGGTTCTTGCTACAGATCTGACTGCAAATTCAGTCCTTGTATTGTAGCCATGTTCATGGATCAGCTGGAAAGCCCTAATTTCCTATCTTTTTACTCTTGTATAAAGTCCTGTATCAGATAGATTTAGATTGGATATTAGGAAGAATTATTCACCTTTGATGAGGATGGCAAAATGCTGAAATATATTGTCCGGAGAATTTGTGAAAACTCCATTCCTGGAAGTGTTCAGGTCCAGGTTGGATGGGGCCCTTAGCAACCTGGTCTAGTGGAAGGTGTCCCCTTGTCCATGGCAAGGGACTTGCCACGGGAAGATGACTTTAAGGTCCTGTCCAAGCCAAATCAGTCTATGATTCTATTTTTCAAGAGTTGATATTCTGTCCTGACAGCTGAACAGACTTACTGATCTGATCTTTCAGCTCTCTAACGGGTCCAACCCTGTGCTAAGGACTAATTTTTCTTTCATTTAAAGGAGAAGGAGTAAAAGAGGGGAAGGCAGGTAACTGTAGTCAATTAAACTGATTTGTGGCAGATTGACAGGGAATCTCCTTCTGCGCTTTCTGTACATTTAAGGGAGGCTCATTCTATGTGTGAAACAGGACAGACTCAGATTTGAAGTTTTTAGAAACAGAAGCCCCACCTTTATTAACGCTCACCCCTATAGCAATCTCCTGTGCTTAAATAGTACAACTTGTAGCCAGTGTGAGATTTATAGCATCCTCTAGGCCAAACAGTGACCCATGAAGGATGCTCTAATTTGGCATCCAAGCTGTGTCTGCACGGTTACAGAGAAAGCTGCAACACAGTCCTTATGTGCACACTTGAATGCATGTGAGCACAAGCTGAGCTAATTGCTAATGTTAAGCATCACTTAAGACTGAAATATCTGTGTCTGTATGATACATGGGTTTCTGAAAGACTGTCAGATCCCTAATCAAAAGTCTTTTGCCTTGGGGGTTGCCAGTAACCTCTCTGCAGTATTACTCATTCTGGCAGGTAGCATTTCAGAGGCCTATAAATGCAGGAGGTCATGAAAATTAGGGGATGAAGAAACACCCTTTTTATCCAAAGAAAGCAGTATCAGGGCTGCCATTGTTCTGGCAAGCTTTGAACAGGTTTTCAGAACAAGAAGGCTAGAGACTAAGCTGCTAAAAATCAGAAAGGATATCCTTGCCACCATGGCATGATGAAAAGCAATGTTTCTTTATGTAGAGGGCGGTCTTTGCTGTCTCAGAAGGAAAATGTGGCTTAACACTGCAGACTGTTTAGGAGGGAAAAAAAAAAAAAGAGGCAAACCCATAGGTTTTATATATATGCCCTTGAAGAATATTTTTTACCCTGTTTTATCATACCATGCTTTTATGCTGTAACTTAATATACACAAGAGAAATTTCAGGACTGTTGAGCATGCAGATTTTCCTAGGGGATGACTGCAAGGTTATTTAGCACAGGTGTTTCTGTAATTGTACAACACTCCCTATTCATATACCCACAAGCTTTTATTCCCTTGTGAATGATGCTGTTGTCTAGTATTAGAGCACCAGGTTCTAATAAAAGCTCAGATAATATTGCTTTACAGTGACCTCTTCTGCAAGTCATCTTTCATTTCATGAATGCGTGCAACTCAGGGAATAGTCACTTCTGTACTACATATTATTTATTTAAACAAGTGTGAGTGCAGAGTTTTCCTGAAGATTTTGTTTTAGACATTAGCATAGTTCACACTCCAGGCTGTAGGTACTGTGCAGAACATCACCAAAAAAAAATAAGAGAGAATCCCCTCAATTCTTATTATTACTGAAATGGTCTAGTTGTCCCCTGTGTTAGGCTACATCTGGCATGTCCCCACTGAATTGCATAACATTGTGCTCAAGATACTTAAGGAAGCTGTGATTATACTGTTGCCATGCAGATTCCACTCCAGGGGAGCTGCATGCCCTGCTCGCCGCATTCGGCACACACATCTGCCACGTCTGCAGATCTGAAACTCGTGTGTGCAAACAAGCCAGCGGGGGATAGTCAGTCTGATTCCTGACACCTCTCTGAAACCTTAAGATACCTTTCTACATTTTCACTCATACACTTAACTCACTTGACTACTCTAGCCTAGAGACTGTAGCAAAAAAGAAACAAAAATTACTGGGTAATATTTTTCTGGCTTTTATTTTCTTTTACAAAAACCACATATTTGTAGACACCATTGTTTTAAGGGCTGTGTTTCAAAAAGAGAGTATGATTTTTCTCTCTTTAACTTATGCCAAGGACCCAGACATCTGTGAAGCATTAACAGGATCTGGCTGGGAAGAGCATCTCTGATTATCATCCCAAGGAGCAGGAGCTACAGTTACTGAGCTGTCCTGTGTTCTGGTGTTTGCTGCTGCTTGGTACCTGTCTTTATAGAATGGTTTCATCTATTATTTGTTTCAGATTTTAAAATACAGAAATGCAGCAAAGAACTGCCTTCATTGTTCTTCAATTCTTTTGTATTTTCCTATGTAACTTGGATTCAGTCACCCAAGTAAATACCAGGTTCTCTACAAAAAGGTTAGTTCTTCCCTCCTCAGCTACAGAGGGTTCTGCCTGATTCTGGATTCAAGCAGCCCTACTTAATTACTAATTAGTTCTTTTCATTTCTTCCCATGTCAGTTGTGTCTGATAGTGAAAATTGCTTAGCAAGTTGACTTAGTACCTTTGCTAATTGCTCAGTAGTGCTGTGCTTTGATTTATATTTTTTTTCAGAGATTTTGAAACACATTGGTTTCAGTAACCCTTTCAGATGCTTCTATTATTCTATCATCTTTTAGTCTACTCTATAACTTCTATTATTGAAAATTTTCCTGGTTGGAAAAAAAAAAGGAGCTTGTGGCCTTTGTTCCTGGTATAAAGTGAAGTTGGTTGTTTGGTTTTTTACTGTGCACTGAAGAGGAGAGAGATATCGGCTGAGGTTGCATTCTGTAAAGGCGAAGTTGAAGGTGCATAGCCATACAAAATGGCAGAGATTGACAGTGGAGGGCAAAAAACAGTCCAGAGTGTGACTTGAGAAACCAGAACTGAAGGTGACCTTCCTTTAAGAAAGATTTTGCTGTTCGACTCCCTAGATATACTAGGAAGTTCCCTAATCCAATTGCAGTTTTATGGCAGTAGCATTTCAGAAACATATTTTCTGGGTCTCAATTCCCTAACGGTCTCCTGATGTATGGCTGAGATCTTACATGTAAAGAGACAAGTCAGGTTTAATGCAGACTGGTTTGCTAATCATGACATTTCCTATTACCCATCTGACTGCAAACACCACTGGAGAAAAATACACACCAATAACTGTGTTAGTAAATATTGGAAAGAAAAAAAATCTGAAAGCAAACTTAAAAATCTTGATCTGAAAGAGTACAGAAAGGACTGCGGAAGAACATGATGGAATAATAGAAATAGTCCATTTCAAAACCATGCTGTTGCTGTGATTACATTATGTCATATGCATATGCCTTTCAAGATGCTAGATGCTGCACTTCTGGGAACCATGAACCTCCAGCTGCTGCCAGAGCTGTGAGTACTCACTTGTATTCGACACCTCTTTTTTTTTTTTTTTTTTTTTTTTTTTTTTTTTTTTTTTTTTTTCTGAGTTAGCAAGAAGAACTCAGAGGAGCAGGAAATCTGTAACTATGAATATTGATAATAGAGGAGCAACAATAGAAGGAAAATCTTAGACAATTTTTCAATAGTAAAGAAAATCCTGTTCTCCAGATCTTTTCATCCATAAAAGAAGTAGTTACTGCTAAGCTACTTCATTTCTTACTCTTGAAGCCATTGCTGGCTTGATAGTCCTATCTTTTCAGAGGCAGCGAATGAAAGCGGAGAGAACAGCAGGGGCAGATGGCCCCTTTCAGGAGCAGCCTGCTGGCTGCCCTCCCTGCAGGGAGAGCACTCACTGCTGCCTGGACGGGCAGGAGTCAGGCAGACACTGAGCAGGGCAAAGCCCCCAGGCCGGGTTGCAGCAGGGAGGGATCACAGCTCTGCTAAGAGACCCCTGCCCTTCAGGGATGATGCGTGGCCAGCATGGAGAGGGGCTGAGGTGCTGTGCAGCAGCAGCCTCCAAGCTGGATCCTTCTGCTCTGAGATCTGCCCAGAATTTGCACCACATGGAGATGCACTCCTTCTAATTTCAGATATTTGTTATAGCTTTGGGTGAAAGGTAGAGCCTTCCTCTGTCCAAAGCACTGCAGGAAAGGAATTACAAAAGGCCGTATGACTCCACAGGGTTGAACCAGGGAGGAAGGCAAAAAAGTGTACTCATAATAATATGAAATATAGTGAAGCAGTTTGAAAGATGAGGAAAGATGAGTGAAAAATAGGAAAGTTGGAAGCTGTTGCTAGAACTCAAAGAAAAGAAACCTCTGTTCAAAAACAAAATGCTAGTCTGGAAAATCGAAAAAGTTTTAACAGAAGGTTCTGTAAAGTCAGGAAAAGTTACATTTGAAAGCAGTTTTTCTGAACTGATAGAGCTCTTTGAATTTGCAGAGCTGTCACCTTCAAAAGGGCTCAATGCACTGCAATTAAATGACCTGAAGAATAGAGTAGTACTTAAAGTCAATTGCATTTCTGAAGAGCGATGCTGAAATGAGAAGCCCAGACGCTGTCAGCAAGTATTGAATAAAATGAATGAGACCTGAAGAAACTGTATGACAAGAAGGTGAATTTGTGAAAGTAACTAAAACAGAAAGCGTCAGCTGAAGAGGCCTGTGTAAGAAAATACTCTGCCTCCTAATCAGAAAAAGAGTCTTTGAAATGGTTATTAAAATCAAAGAGCTCTTCTATTAAGAATGCCTTTATCAAAATATCCATCAGGAAAAAAATGTCCTGTAATGTTTAAGCTCTGGGCAAGTGCTGAAATGGTAAGCATGAAAGTACTTCATTGGAACAAAGTTGAGTGCTCCTAGACGCAGGATGACAGCCAGGCGTGCTTTTCATGCGCAGTGGAAAGCTCTCCTGCAGCCTGTAGGACTGTCTTTGATGGCTTCCAAGTACAATCAATAGACAGTTACCATGTATGGCCGGCTACCCTGAGTATCTGAATGTGAGCACTCTCAACATGCAGGCAGTTTCCTCATACATTGCTTTCTTCTTCAGCCTATAGTTACGACTCCATAGTCACACAGAGTTTTACAAATCAGGCATTCAAAGCAAATCAGTTTTAAAAATGCACCGTGGTCCCAAGACATCAGTGCAGGCCATTTATCTGTTACTGTGAATATCCTATGATGTCCCTTTCATAAACTGCTATTTCGCTAGAATCACTTCAGATGCCTGAGTTTCAGGTGCATGCAGGTTGGGCTGGCTCACCTCTCCAACCCTGTTGCTGGGGATGGACAGACAAAGGATTACAGTTTATTACGCCAGAAACTAAGAGCACAGAAGTCTCCAACTATCTTCAGCCTGTGCCTTCAGCTGAGAAAGTGTCATGATGCCCGGCTGTGCTGCCCCTGCTACTCCAGGACTTGCTTCTCTAAGGAGAACTCTCCCACAGAGAGAGTTCTGAGGCTGGGGCATCCCCAGGCAGGTTGTCAGGCAAATGTTCTCATGGCAAGGAGCTCATGTCACACAGCAGTGAGTGAAGGGGAATGAAGAATCACTGCACTATGATCTCTGTCTTTTCATTTTGCTAATCTAAAGCCACACCCTATGTTTCCACAACAGGAACTTCACTCTGAAGCTGATACACTGCAAGGCAGTAAACTTTGCTAATCAGTCAGTGTATTGTTTAGTTGTGATGAGCATGAACATGAAGAGATTTTTGGGTATTTCTGGCTGGATATTGTGTGACTGAGAGTTAACGGGGAGGGTCTTTGCTGCTTGGAGAAGACGTTTTGGCTTTGCATGTTTATGCAAATAGATAAGAACAATGCAAGAAAAAACAGAACTGTTCTTTTGGAACTGTAGCCTCCTTACAGGTTTATGATCCCCTATGTTCAACAATACTGGAGGCTTATTTTTTTCCATCTCCACAATAGATTTCACACATATTTTTTCACAATTATTGTGCTACATGCAAATTCTTTACTCTTCCCCTAATATCAGCCATTCATTTCCAATTACTTGGGCAATAAGTAGAATTATACTTCTGGGAAAGTATAATAAATTTTTACCCTTTTGAAACCAAGGAGGTTTGACCTTGAAACTGTTTCGACAATATCTTGTGATCTCAGTGAATTGGCACAGAGTTGTTTTTCTAATAGTCTGTATCGCTGAGGTTTATCAGTAATGCTTCTCCAACCATTTCCTCAACTTACTGTTCAAGAAGAACATGTTCAAGTGGCAGTGCTACTTTCAAGCCTGTCTCATGCTGTTTCTCATGTTTGGCACAGATAAATTCAGACATGCCATTAGAAGAATGTTACTGTCAGTAAAATCTGGGAGAGTGGGTTCCTAAACCTTAGCATTCCCCAGAAACACAACCCACCTGATTTGGGATTTTTGCAGCTTTTTCTGGTTTTGATCATGAACTTTAGACTTGCAGACAGAATGTGGAGTGACACCAGCCTGAGGTCAAGCAGTGCGACACCACATTTTATGTGTGTTTGTTGCTAAATTTTTCAACAGCCAGGCACTATGATTCCACTAATCTTGCATCTGTTATAAATGAGCTGTCTCCCCTGTCTTCCAGCATCAGATTCAATACTTTTAGTAACATCAGCTTCCACACCTGCCTCAGTAAGGCACCACCTGCCTTCCTGTCTCATCATTTTAGTATCCCTTCTGACATGATTAGCCTTATTATATCTCTGACTTCTAAAGGTGACCATCTGAGGCCTGCTCACCTTTCAGATGGCATAAAAGTACTTGGAACAGAACCTCTGGGTGTAAGACATCAGCTAAATTAATGTAATTGGTTCATCGCAGTGGCTAAATAAAAGTGTCTGTGCATGCTAGAAAGCTTTATGACTGTTTCTGAGTAGAATGGAAGCTTGAATAGACTGCAAGCCAAGAACATTTTATAGGATACTTCTACCCTACTTCCACGTTTTCATTATTTTTGCATGCCAATGATTCTCAGACCATCTCAAGAGTCAAGTGCAGTTTCACACATGCAGGTATGTAACAGTGAGATTTGATGTACCTGGGCAGGTGAACTGACTCTAACTTACAGATGAAAATCAAAACATTCTTGAGGTACAGGCAGCAGCTCTGTTACACTATGATAAAGAAGCAATCTTATGGTCCTGACAGATATGTCAGGATATGTCTCACCCTGCTGGAAATAATTTGGGGTTTTGATTTACATCTCCTTTCCTGGTTTTATATTTCTTTTTATTTTTTCTATGACTGAGATGAACACACGGAAGGTATCAAAGAGAACTGACCTTGTCTAAGTTATAATTTATTTCCCCCAAGATATTCTTAAAGCAAATTATGTTTTCCAAGTGTAACAATGAAAAAACCTTTCTCACTTTAGCATCCTATTGTTTTACTTCATAGGTGCTGCTGTTGATATCTGCAGGGAAAGAACAAGAGTAACCCAGAAAAGGTAAATAATTTTCTCTCCGCAGGTGTTGTTTATATTGTCCTTGTCATGAGACCACTAATCTCTTTCTAAAAAATGGCCCTAAAATTTCCTTGGCCTTTGTAGCTATTGCTTCTTGAAAATACTTTGCGTGGTTTTTTGAAAATAATTTCATATAGTCTTATTTCATATAAAATTCTCAACTGACTCGCTTGTAACTTATAAAACTAATATATTTACATATTTGCCTTTTTTTTTAAGATCATATCCAGAAATTTTGCAGATTTTTCATAAATCAGATACTCAGTTTTCTCAATTTTAACTGAGAATTCTCCCCTAGTCAGTTCCAGGCCAACTCTGGGACATTGCAATCTAAGCCCTACACCACAGCACAATATCAGCTTCATATCTAACTTGTTATCACTGTCATTTTGTGGTCACTCTATCCTAAAACACAATATCACAAAATTCCTGAGCAGCCTGACTGAGCTCTGAAGCTACTCTTGCTTTGAACAAGAGCCTGGGCTCTAAAGATCTCCATGGGTCCCTTACAACCTGTGTATGTCATATCACAGGTAGTCAGAGGAAAACAGCCTCTAACTGGACAGAACATGTGTCTAAACTGACTTTTGGTTAAGTCAAAGGTATTTATGCATTGCTTTTGGAGTCCCTTTGGGTGGGGAAAGGGGGAAACATGGAAGACATGAAGCCGTGTAGAGCTATTTACAGCGCAACAAGCATAGATAATTTGCTAAATAAAGAAACAGTCATCATTCTTCGTTTCAGTTTTGAAGCAGTGTCATTACTGTGAGAGAGACGAAATACAGTGTTGAGAACTCCTCAAACAAATTGTGGTATGCATTTGTAGCGCTACCTCCTCAGGTGTGCCTAATTTGCTCTTGCTGTTTTAAGTAAGGAGGTAGCTAAGAAAATAATGCCTATATGCACACATGAACATAAGTGTTTGTTTAGCAGCAATAGCAGAAATTGTGACACTAGCCAATAAAATAAAAGGCACCACTGATAATAAAATAATAAAAACCATGAAAAACAAAAAACTGTGAAACACCTCTTTATTAGGCAGTTGGAAGAGTTCAGTAGGATGTATTGCAAACCTCTGAGAAACCAGGTTTATGTAGTAGGAAGATTTCTGGTAAATGTTTGTCTTTTGGAGTTGAACATCCAGCAATGTGTTTTCTGGACCAAGTGCAACAACATGGCATGACTGTGTGGAGAGCTAAACCTGAACTTTGGATGAGATGCAGTTTCCCAATCAGAATGAGAGATAGGACAGTTGGTGCAAAATGGGTTGGCACACACCATTGAACTAAATTTGTAATACCTCACATTGGTAATGATGAGTGTTTGGACTCGATCCTATCTGCTATATTTTTCAAAGTTTAATTTCTAAGTGGAATTTTTGCTCTTTTTCTGTCCTCCAGTCCTTTATGGCTGATCTTGTACTGCTGGTGTACTATCCAAGGCTTGAAGACAATTTGGGAGAGCAGGCATTGCCCAGCCTGGAGAAAAGAAGGCTCTGGGGAGGCCTTATTACAGGCTTCCAATACTTAAAGAGATGGAGAGCAGCTTTTTACACAGGTAGATGGTGACAGGACAAGGGGGAACCGTTTAAAACAAAAAGAGGAGATATTTAAATTAGATTCTAGGAGGACCTTCTTTGCCAAGATGTTGAGACACTGGCACAGGTTGCTCAGAGAAGCTGTGGATGCCCCATCCCTGCGAGGGAGCCCAAGGCAAAGTGGGATGGGACTTTGAGCAACCAGGTAGAAGGGACCCCTGCCTAGGGCAGCAAACATGGAACTAGATGCTCTTTAAGGTCCATTCCAATCCAAACTGTTCTGTGATACCATGATTCTAAGGAGTTACTCTTACTAAGGGATACTCATATTATTCACACCATGACAGCTCTCTAAAATCCTTCAAGAACCAGCATAAGCACTAAAATCCTGACAGGCAACTCTTTTATTGCACATCTTCCTCTGGTCTTTCCTTGGAAAATTCCTTATGTCTTGCTTTTCCAGACATGCCTTGTCAGGCATATGAACAGTTAGGATTTCTCTTTAGCTTGTGCTCCCAAACACATCGTGTTCTTTTAACCTTATTAGAAAGATCTATTCAGAAGCAGATGTTATCTACAAAGGAAAGAATTGCATCCTCAATTTCACATGGCATGTCCTAAAACCACTAGTTTCCTGCCTTCTATCAACAGGCAGGTGAAAAATGTAAAATTACTATTGCAGATGAGAGGTTAGTACCTTCAGTGACCTGCCCTACCCTCTTGTTTTACCTTCGGTGTAAGGAGACCACACCAGAATTTATTTCTATTCTTACATGCTCCCACTGTTTTTCCTCCATTCTTTCTACCCACTCGTGCAAAACCACTGCGCACCATACGGATGTCAGCTGAGTTGTCACTGAACATAATACATCACAGGTTTTACGAGCTGTGCTCCATTTCACACTGGTGAAGAACACAGAAAACCAGGTTTATTTATACTTACTTGTATAGAGAGCCAAGAGACTCACTTTACAAGCAGGTGGGCTTGCTGGGAGGAATAAACTAGGTTTTGATAGCTCTTTGCACGATAAAATGTTTTGTCTGCAGCAAACTCCATCCCCTTTTTATGCATAGGTCCAGGTCAAGAGTGTGGATGGTCACATAAGTGCCTCATAAACCTGCCTAGAACTTTTCATCTTGAGTTTTATATGGGATGTGTTAAGAAGTGTTTTGCATGAGTGAGGCCCATATGTACACATCCTCCATGCTTTATTCAAGGGTTTCTTTCTTTAAGTAATAGAGCCCTGTAGCCTTGTGGAAAAGAAATTAAAAAAAAAAAAAAAGCCAAATTTACAAAAAAAAAAGCAGCTTAAAAAAAGCCTTTTTTGAACATAAAGACCACAGATACCAGGTCTTATCTAAAACTACTCATGTACATCTGATGTGTTACATAGATAATTACAAGGTGTTCTGGCAGAACAAGTACTAATTCTTTACCACTTAATTCCTCAACAAGGAATTATCCAGAACAAAAATGAGTTCTTTCTGTAACTTAGGTGAGCAGATGTTTGGCTAGTTTTGACATGGAGATCTTGACAGTTTTACATATAGGGCTGGCTGATACTTAGCTGTCTCATTACCTCTTAAATGAGCTTGATCCTATCTGAATTACAGATATATAACATAGCATAAACTACAGAAATGGCACAACTATGAGCAAAAAGACATCTTTTTTCTCTTGGGAACATCTTGCTTTGCCATCTTTGTAATAAGCCTGAAGATCCAACTAGAAGCACTTAACTAACTGGGAGAAAAGGCATTGTTAGTACTCAAGTTTTAATCCATTTTGAAGGAGTTCCTCTCTGCAGCTATCTTCAGAAAGCTCAGGGAGTGTCCTGTTTGCAATGAAGGATGCAGTAATGACACATTGCCATTGAAAAAAAACTAGCAACTTCTGGTATTGTCTTATTCAGTAATATACACATATGTATTTAAAACAGTGACTCACTTTTGAGGATGGATAGAAAGCATAAGCATGACAGAAGAGATATTTCAAAGAGCACATCCATATGTTTCCTTTAAAGGTAGTCTTTTTGGTGGTGGAGGAAAAAAGTTATTGCTTGCCTTTACTGAATAAAATCTGCTGTAAAAATAAAAAGTAAATCTTTTTCTGTCCACAGGCAGGAACAGTTACCCAGCTGGGGGATGTTCCCTTCAGTGATATTGAGTACTTTCTGATGGGATTAATTTTTTTCTACAAAAATGGAAAGATCAAAGCTTCATCTTCAATATAGGTGAAGTCTGTTTCAGGGAGAAGATGCACAGTGTCCCTGATGTGCAATGCAATGCAAATTTATTCATAACCTGATGCAATCCACAGTTAAACTGGTAAATCTGCTTTCACTGATTGTAGTTAGTTGGACCTGGAGAAGTGGCAGGAATGCTTTCCAGCACACAGCTTGTCCCATTGGATGCCTGCCCAAGGAGTCAGGAATACTGAGTGTCTTGTATCTGCACAGGGAGAGAACTGCAGCTTTTTTTGGGTCGGAGTAGGAAGATGTGTTGGACCACCATCCTCTATCTCTGTTAAAACATCTGATATTGATGCAGAATGAATGCACACAAAGAAACTTTCCCTCACCACTGTCACACTAGAGGCTTTGCAGCAAAGTAAAATACTGCTCCAATAGATTTATTTGCTTCAGAGTGGTTGTGCACAGAGGAGTGCTGAGGCACATGCCGTGTCCCACGAGAAAAGTTTTGCCCTTTTTAGTCATCTCTCCCTCTGTGATGTCAGGCAAGCACTTACCACGCTGCTGTCACAGCACATACTCCATTTGTATGTGCCAGGAAAGGGGAGATGGCATGTTCCTGTAAGTACCTGTTTCAGGGCATGCCCTGCAACGCCACCACAGAGACGAGCAACAGGCTGCTTACCAAGCTGTCCTCAGGCTAGATAAGCTTAATATGCTGACATGGGCACTGACATGCAAAAATACTTCTTGTGCTCCTAACCACTCCCAGGAAGATATCAGAAGCTAATACCCAGAAATCTATTGGATTATTTCAATTTATGGAAAACCAGTGGCAAAAAATCCTGAAAAAGAACTGAAAGAATCTGCCCAGAAATCTCCCATTATTACTCACATAAACAGACACTTGTTCTATATAAATATTATATGCATCAGCACATGCACACGTATATCTACACAAGTATGATAAGTACAAAAATGGACACTGAACTATAGGTGAACACTGACAAAGAGTTAGAATGCGCCAAAATGAAAGCATGCTTCTAGAAATCTGGACATCTGGTTGTGTTTAACACTAATGTCAACAAATAAAATCGTAGAGTCAAGAAAAATTAAATTACAAGTTCAGTTGCAAAACAGGCCAGTTTTGCAAAAGGCAGCATTGCAGCCACACATAATTTTTTTAAAAGTATATACAGTAATTATGCAGCAGCCGTGGGGTAGCACTTATGCACATATTTTGGAGTAAGTAGGGTGTTTTCCCTTAGCAAGACACATAGAAGACTAACTTTAATGTTTGTTTCCTGAATACATTTGAAAATATTTACTTGTGCTTCTGTATACTCATTTTAGAAGCATCACCTTGGCCTCAAGTTGTAGTCAAGTCATGGTCGGAAGATGTTTGTACCCCAAAACTGCACTAGCTTGAAGTGCTACCATATCACAGATGCTCTACAGATGGAAGTATGATCTGCTGAGAGTTTTCCTTTAATATGCAATTTTTCCTTTGCTATACTTTCAGGGCTTCGTGGACACAATTTTTTACTTAAATTTTAAGGCAAGGACAGGTCTAGATAGCGTGCTTTTATACCTAACATAGATCACAGCTCTCTACCTAACAATTTCTGTACCAGTCTCATAACCTTTGTGCTGCAGCATTTCTCTGGGAGAGACAATCTTGATTTTAAAATGTCAAATGATATGCAATTATTTGCTAAGAACGATGATGAGCATGATATAAAATGTGAAATGAACCCTGCTCCTTTACGCAGGGAACTTGGCATATCTTTGGATCAGATGAACATATTGTAACAATCTATTTCCGTATCTGAAAAATCGAAGGAAAACAACTGGTTTGATCAAGCTAATGCACAAGAATTGGAGAAACAGATTGGGCACAAGAAGCTATTTTTTGCTGTCAGTTCCAGGGGCCTAGAAATGGTTGCGTGTATAAACACGTCTGCTTGTCATAGATCACTCCTGGGTAATGAGGCAAGCAGCACATGGTGCTGTAGAAATTTAAAATGTGCCAAGATGAAGGAACTGGCACCAACACACAAGCACAAAACTAGTCATGCAGAAGATTACCTAACAATGCTAACTGGAAACTTAAATATGAATCCTTTTTATTACAAAAAAAAATCTCTTTTCTGTTTACTTCATTGTAGCCATCGGTTACTTTATGAACACAAATATATCACAATTATAGGAGAGCTGATGATAGAAGTAATTCCTACAGCCCCACACAGACCTTCCTTGCCAAGTACACAAGCAAGTAGGACAGGCCTACAGCAAAGGCAACACATTGTCCCAGGCTCTGACGGCCTTGGACTGCTTGCTGCTAACTCCATAAGAGCAAAAATGTTATAAAACTGTCCACATTTTCTTCTCTTTTCGTAGAGAAATTACCTACTTGACTGTGTTGAACATTCAATCACTGAAATTTAAATCATGTATTAGAGATCTCTTTTTTCCCTTTCCAATATGCAATGTTCAGAGAAGAGGTCTTTCAGAGGCCTGAATATGCAATCTCTGGGGAAATTCTTGAAGGCTTTTACCACATTTTATTTGACCATTGATTTTTAAAGAGCTGGTTATCCTCAACAGATTGCTGCTAAAGTCAAGTAAGAGGTCACTTGGTCTGTTCAGCCTGGAGGAGACTGAGGAGATAACTCACTACTGCAGTTACAACTCCCTCGGGAAGGGAAGAGGAGGGGCAGGCACTGATCTCTTCTCTGTGGTGACAGTGACAGGCCCAAAGTGAATGGCCTGAAGTTGTATCAGCGGAGGTTGGATATCAGGAAAAGATTCTTCTCCCAGAGGGTGGTTGGACATTGGAACAGGCTCCCCAGGAAAGTGGTCACAGCACCAAGCCTGACAGAGCTCAAAAAGCATTTGGACAATGCTCTTAGGTACATGCTGTGACTCCTCGGTACATCCTGTGCAGGGCCAGGAGTTGGACTCAGTGATCTGTGTGGGTTCCTTCCAACTCAGAATATTCTATGATTCTATGTCCAGTAGCTGTGGTGATATAAAGGAAACTAAAATCTGCAAAGCACAGTGTTTCTAAAGAAACTCCATTTAATAAGGTTCTTATTAAGGCTCGCTCTCTACGCTCCCTTCTAAAGTCTTGCAGAAATATATGTTGTGGGCAGCCAAAATGTGCTCAGCAGAGTGAACATTTCACATTTATCTGGGACTGATGAAAAATCTCACAAATTTGCCCGACTAGTTTGCAGCCAAGGATCACATACATGTACTTCTATGCATAGATGCACCTGCATGCACATATGCAAGGCTGCAAGATTGCTGCATGTGTTTGATGTCTTAGCACTTATCATGTCTGCAGCTTCATAATTTATACGGTTGCACTAATATTTTCTAGCCCCTAAACAATCACTCCAGATTGGTGCAGAGATGGGGTGTTTCATTCATCTAGATTCTTTAAACACGTTTATTGCCCTTAATATTGGTAGTGTAAGTTTTAGTTAAGCCTGGACATTTTAGAGCTATTTCATGACAAGTCATTATACATCAGGAAAATGGAGAAAAACATGGATTTTTATTGCCTTGTAGGTGCAGGCTCAGGTATTTGTACTTCGCTGATGCAGTTTTGGGGAAGATGATTTAGCTTTCAACAGTGACCCCTTCTGGTGCAATCGGGGAGAGTCTCCATGCAGCACACACCGCCCTGACACTGTCATTTCTAATATAAAACGCTTATAAAAATTATTACTTTCCAGTCGTCATTTGAGGAGCATAAGTGGAAAAAAGGAGTCTGCCATAAAGGCCTCACTTCCTTCCTGACCTTGTGTAACTAAGATATCTCCAAGTACTCTTGATTTTTTTTTTCTTTTTTTTAACACAAAATGTCTTTTAACCAAGATCAATGCCTCTTAACAGAGCTGCATTACTTAGAGACCAGGAATCAATGTTCAGCCTAGTGCTAAAAGAAGAGACTATAAGTAGGGATCTCAGACAATAATACCTGTCAAACAACTAATTTACTTTCTGGGGGTGAAATACTGGAATTTTCATTCTTGCAAATCCATTCCTCCCTTCCTCTCTTTTGCTTCTTTCTTTCTGAAGAGCCTTAATGCCATTTATATTTGCCTTTCAAGACCATTTGACTGTAATGATCAGTGTTTTAGAGCTTTTAGTCTCTACGCTGGCTCTGAAACACTCTTCATTAATTTATCAGGCAGACGCCTGTACTTTTTAAGCAGACATCTCTACTTTTTAAGCAGAGGGGTTACAATCCCAGTACTGCAATTGAATTTTCAAAAACATATAGTATACAACATAGTCAGACATAAAAATATTGAGCAGATTCATACTTGCTGCAGTCTTTATCTTTGCAGACTGTTAGCTTGTCTACTAGGCATGTCACCATTTCATTTCACTTGATAAGCCTCTAAAATTTGTGCCTTTCTATATGAAAAAAAAGTTGTTTCTTCTGGACTGGCATGAGAAATTCTGTCACATTACTCTGTGAAGTGACAACATTTCCTCATTGGTACAGCTTTGCTTCCTCAGTGCTCTTCGAGCATTTTGTTCCATTTTTTGCTAATTTGAGTGGGGGTTTTTGGCAAGAAGTGGAAGCCCAATCAAATTAGATGCTATTCCACTGAGAACACTTCATAGCTTGGGATATTGTTGAACTTCTTTTTAGTTCTACACACTGCAATACACTTGTAAAATCATAAAACTACCAGGACCTGCAATCAAGTTACTAATTCCCCTGCCCTGAGGCCAAAGCAGAACTACCACAGTCACTACAACCAGATAGACATCCAACTTGCTCCCACAGACCTATAAAGAAGAGCCCACCACCTCCAGGATGGTTTCATCTGGGGCTTGAATAACCCCATTAACTACTCCTGACTTCCCAGCAGATTCTCCCTTACTGTTATTTAACACTGCTACCCTGTCAGTTTGCCCTACATGGAAGCAGAAAAGAGACATCTATCTTTTAAGTGGCTTGGGTTCACGTGTCTCAGATGACCGAGTTGCCTCACAGCCATCACTGCATCTCAGGCTTGATCTCTGGGATTACTATTAGAATGCCTCTGGTTGCGAGATAGAGAGCCAGGCAGCAAAGCACACAGTAAGCAACCCAGTAGACAGATGGCTAGAATTGCTACCTCCTGTCAGCCGAGGTGAGTTGGTCATTACAGAAAGAGCTGTGATAGTCTTTCCCTAGAAAGATTCATCCTTCATTTTGCATGAAGGAGGAATGCTCCTCAGCCTCTTTGAACTCTGCATCTTTCATATTTCAGGCTAGGTCTCTCCGAAGTTGCATGTTTTCCTACTTGCTTCTTTCCCCCTTTCCTGTTGTGGATGTCAGACCCTGTCTTTAAAGTCCACAAGATTGCTTTTTGCAGACAACTGTGAGCAAAGGCTACAAACCCAGACAAGTGATTTCAGTGGGAGCCAAAAGGTATTGCAGCTTTTTGGGAGGCCAGGACGCAATGAGCAAGGAGGACAGGCTGGGTGGGATAGATCTTTCAGCTGAGGAAAAAGATACTAATCGGGAACACTGCATATGGCCTGCATATGCAGAAGGTGTTGCTGTGGCTGAGACTAAGATGGGACAGGAAAACTGGGAGAGCTATGATGGACAGAAAAAACTGAAACGATGCTCCTTGAGACGAGTGATGGGACTAGATGGGACAGAAGGGAAAGGCAGAGCTGCTGATACTCCTCACTGAAACCCCATCAGACTGGCTTGCTGTAAACTGTTGTAAACTGGCTGTTCATGGCTTACTGATTACATTCACTGTGGAAAAGACAGTATGAAGATGGGGATTATTTGTTCTCTGTTTCTCACCCACTGCAGGATTAGCTTTTACCCAGACTCTTTTAGAATCGAACTCCTCTGCTGCAAAAGAGGAAGACCAGAATCTCCTGAGTATCCTGTTAAAAACATTCAGTAGTTTCCAAAAACATGTTTCCTTACTTAGTTTCCAAAGCCATTACATGGCTTACTCATACAGGATGGAACCTCATAGACTCTTTATGATCCACTGAAGTTTATTTCATTACACAAAGCATGTGGGATGAATGGTCTTTACCATATTTAATACTGGTAAATCTTCTGCTGTGTATTCTTTTTGATATCATTAGGATGTCATGTAACTCTACCACAACTTTCCCAAATGATGAAGTGTGCTGAGGTTTGGAAAGAATGGCAGTGCTCCTTATAGCATCATTTATGACATTTATAGTACCTCCAGAGCACCAAGAACTCTTTTTCAAAGTCTTTCCTGGTTTTAAGGTCCACTGACTTCTAGGGTTCAGATCTCATTATTTTTCATTGTTTTCTTTCAAAAGGGCGATAGAACAGTTGATTAAAAAAAAAATCAATAGGGCAGAAGAGCAGTTTGAATACAATCAAAAAATACAAAATAAATATTATTTTTAAGACTTTTCCTGTGTTTTATTGCTAGCTGTATGAAGATTTCCTTGTTCTGCTTGCTGATCAAAGTCACTGCATTAGACCATGGAGCATAAAAATTCTTAATGGAAAACCTCTAGAGAACAATCACTGCCAGAGCATTTTTGTACTGAAGTATACTCACAAGAAAAAACATTCAAATGGGTGAACTTATACATGACAATTTGTATCCAGGGTTAGCTTTCCAGATATTTTTCTTCATATTCACTGTCAGTGAATAATTTTTAAGCAAAGATACACAAAAATTAGAAAGCAAACAGCATTAATACTGTAGAGATATTTTTTCCCTGCTACATTTCAGGGCCTCTTATTCTGCAGGATGACATAGGTACCCAGAAGACTACAACATCTGGCAGGTCAAGGTGACCTGTGAACCTGAAAAAAATGTTTCTTAAAAGTACAGACTACAAAACTTCCACTGCCAAGTTCCACAAACACTCAGCTAAATGAGGGCTGAAACACAGACGACAGGATAAAAATTTATTTCATGAGCACCCTACACTCTTCTGTGTACAAAGTAAGCACTCATGCAGTGAATAGGTGCAGAAGTGTTTCCACTTACAAGAACCTGTCCAAAGGAGCCTCATGTTTAAGACATTACAAGTTAAAATATTTTCTCCCTTTTTTGAAGTTTTTGTTCTGTTATCAAATGTATTATAGTCCTTACTCTTTGATTCCTTTTTCTACATTAGTCTGCCTCAGCACACAAGTAAACATGGCAAGAATCTTTCTAGTTGACTGACCAGTCAATGGCAGCCAGCAATTTCACAAATGAATCTGTTTAATCAAGGTACCTAAGGTGAAGAAGGCACATACAGAGCTTTGCAGGAACAGGAGACTGACTTGTCACAGCTGTGTTATTCTTAAATTGATAAGAGCAGACTAACTTGGGTCAAGGAGGAAAATCATTGAACAATAAGTCACTGAAGTGCTTTGCTGAATCAGGTTTTAAGTGTGTACTCAGACACAGTGGAAACTGTCCATCAACTGAAGTTTGGGTAGAATGAAAAACTTTTCAAAATTTGTCACAATCTTAACTGATATCCTGAAGGGCAATTTGCTGATTCAGTGCTTCAGGCCTCGTCTGCAAGCTGCCAAGTTCCCTATACTTCCACAGAAATATCCTTTGTCAATGTTTAAAGGATTCAGGGTCAGGTTTTTTCCCCCAACAAAAGGTATCTGGCAATGTTACCAGTATTTTTTCTCTCTCATTAGTGTAGTTGTCAGTGTTGTTGAAAAATTGTGTGTTTCTTTCTCATGACCTGTACACAGTCAGTCTTCAGAACGTTCTGAAGACAGAAAAACCCTGTCTCCCCACACCTGCCTGGCCTTAGCACCCCACAGTGCACACAGGCACAGGTCTCTGAGGCATTGCATCCGAACCCTGATACTGTTCCACTGAGCCTCCTCAGCTCCACTCCCATCACCTTGTGCAGCCTGGCAAGGGTCACGGTACAAAGTGATAGCATAGTACCCATTCCCATAATGGAGATTATTCCAGATTTAATTGGGTGTGTATGCAAGACTGAACCCACCTGTCTCCCTGTACAAAACCAAAAATCTTGGATAGAACCTTGCCAGAATCAGTAAAGGGAAACCATGCTGCTCTTTAACAAATACTGTCTGTAAGGTGGAGCCCTTCAGAGGAGGGCTGTTCCTTCCAAAAAGTCTGAAAACCTGTTATCAAATCACTTCAGAAGCCATGGCCTTCTTGCACTATTTGTCCATACATTTTCATGTTTACAACTCTCTCTTTCACTTTTATATCTTGTACTAACACCTTCCAAGCCTGGTGATGGGGAACAAACCTTATGCCATAGAACTAATAAGCTCAGCTTGTCTCAATAACCAAAAAAATGGCTTCAAGAAAAGGATGTGATTTTCTCTGAAAATAATACAGAAAACAGTAGGGAAGGATAAGGACTATTTAACTAATGGATGATAATGCAAATTACTGTGACAGTCTGCTTGCAGACTTATGGAAAAGCATCCCAATAGATTCTCGTAATTCCTTTCCCTTTTGGAAGGATTTCTTTGTCAGCCTGGTGTTACAAATCATCCTTTTATTTCTTTTTCTGAAATGGAAGATTGCAGAAATCTATGCAGTTTTGTAGCAGGTGGCCAATGCAGCAAATGGAATAACTGCAGAATTAAGAGAATGATTAATTCGAGTTATTCTCCAGATCAGATGTGTAGATCTTTTTAACCCATGAAAATTTGTAACACACTTATATCACCAGTGCTTATTCTCCCACTGCTGTTGCGCCTCTGGGAAGCCATACTGGCCTTGTGCTTCATACCAAAATCTTGGTATGACAGAGAGCTATAGGCCAGGTAACCCAGAGGGAAATAAACTCCAGAACAGCTCACTGGTAGAAGACAACAGCTGTTTATGATGGCTGTCATTGCCCCCCTGCAGTATTGGATGGAGGTGAGCTTGTAGAGAGTGTCTAAATCAAGCTGGGTGCTGTCTTCTGTGGCCCTAATTGTTCACCTTTCCCTGGTGGTCAGTGGTGAAGGTTGCTCATTTGTCATTCTGCCAGACCAGTTCCCCCTTTTCATGTGTTATTCCAAGATACGCATCACACTTCTCCCCCAAATTTTACAGTATTTAGAAAATACTGTGTTACTTTTCTAACTGTCCATTACCACTACTGTGTCAAAAAGCAAACAATCAAGACTTCTGAGTACTTCATAAATCACTCAATCGCAGCAGGATGGAAGACAGAAAGTGCTTCTTTTACATCTGAACTGAGCAGCCACCCTCACATAAATGGTGCCATACATAGGAACTCCAGTTCCGGCTGACATCTGGTGCCACTGGAGCCATTCTTTGGGTAACAGGGTGGCTTGGCCAGAACCACACTAGAATAGAGACTAGGGCAGAGCTGTTCCTAGATCTCTGCAGGGCACCATGGCATGTTCACTGCTTTCTTTGGTTATGGTGAGGGTGGTTCCTGGGCTTGTCACCCAGGATGTTACACAACAGACAACATTAAGAACATAAACATACATTTACCTACAGGTCTACAGTATGTGTCTCAGAGGAGAGAAATGGCACCCTCCTGTTAAGCAAGTAACTACTGAAAAAATAAATCACAGCTAAATCAGAATAGTCCTTTAAGCAAATAAAATCTACCTTTTTCATTAATGTCTAGTTGTTGTACAAAAATTTGTCTTCTTTTTGTACTGCAAAAGTCCCCTGTCCTTACTTGTTTGTTGGTTTTTGCTACAGATTATATACTAATACCTAATTTACATATAAATTAAATATTACGTTGAAGCTAACTTAGCCCTTTATGAGGAAAGGCAACAGAACACTATATGGACATACAGGTTCCATTATGACTGTTTAGGGGTTCAGTTCTGCTTGGTCAGTATCACAGACTGGACAATGGAAAAGCGATGTTTTCATATCTGTTCAGTATAAAGTACTATTCCAACCAGCCAACCAGTTGTTAGTACTTTGAGCTTAAAAACTATAAGCCTTGCTGTGGTTAACAAAAATAACTCAGTTTCTTCCTAATTAATGCCTCATTAGCTTCAGCATGTATCATGAAACTTTTCTCTTCCTCTCCCAATCTCAGACATACAATGTGCTTTCAGATCTGACACCATGAAAACAGCCCACCCTCCTTCTCTCTCAGCTATGCCTTTAAACATTAAATTTTAATGATTCCCTTTTCCATTAGTTTCCTAAGGAAATTATTAAAATTTTCTGTATTGATTTACAGACATCATCAAATATTCTGCGATGCATTAAGCTTCATTCTTACAGAAAATTACCTATCTTTTATCAACTCTGTATGTTTTAAGTTTAACAAGAATAATAAAGGGAACAATTGCTGAGAATGTGAGAGGAATTTAGTGTTCCTAAGACTACTAATTTTCTTTATGCTCCACATATTATTGGAACTCTGTAATCAGCTGAAAAATATCTTCACTGATGTTTTTTTCTGTCTTTTCTTAGAAGAGGATGATGCATATTTTCTCTTTCTGAAGAATGTTGCAAGCAGAGCATGAACTGTCTTTGTAAATGCATTTCAGGTTGTCAGTATGCTGTCATAGACAGCTCTGATGGAAAAGTAAGCTTGAGGCCCTCACTGGAGCAGGTGGCAGCAACCTACTTCTGGCAATGGCCAGCCCTGCCGTCCCCAAGCACCCACACCCTCATCACTTGCTGGGTGACATTAATGACATTAAGAGGTTGTGCTCAGATATAGTATACAGGTGAAGTGCATGCTGGTGCACTCTAGCTATCCATTATCATTCCTCTGTAAGTTTAGGTCTAGACTGCAATAGATAGTGAAAGGAGAGTACTTGCAAGCACAAAGCAGGCTGAAGACAGTTGCATGTCTGATTGCACAGAACTATAGCCATAGCTGAGTATCCACAGTTTAACAACTCAATATTCATTTTTTAAATTAAGGGATACTTCCTTCACAGATAGATCAGGTACAGAATATTGTGCTAAAAAAAAGTTGATGAGAAAATACATTCTGTCAACTGAAGTGCTGTTTTTTTTATTGTGTTATTGTGTCTCCTCTTATTAAAGAGGAGATATAACCTAAAACTTCATGGAAAAACAGCTTTAATTATGTGTACGGAAAAAAAGCTTTAATGCTGTGTACATGTTCCTTAACAGGCATGCCTTTAAAGGGGGTGTTGTAATCAGTGCTCCAGCATATGCAGAACCATAGGTTTAGAGCACCCTTAAACCCCAAGGCTTTGACTGTGCCTGTAAGCTTGAGCTACTCATTTGGAGTAGGTCACCTCCAACACTGTCATTTAAAACCAATGAGATAAATCAAACAAGGAGACAGAAGACATAAAAAGGCACATCAGTATCATAAAATGACTCTGTAGAGGGTTCTCTACACTCCCAGAATGGCAGCACTTAGACCTCACTTAGTACTAACAGGATGACTGAAGGAGGATCACTTTTCTGGGAAACAGGAGTAAGGAATGTAGCCACATCCCTTCCCAGATCTGAAGACACAAATAGGGGAAGCAGCTCTTACTGTTATTCTCTCCCACACATCTCAGTCAGCAATAACAACCTTTCCTGGCTTGTTTTGTGCCCCATCACTGCCTACCTAGGCCTCTAAAAGATGCTTCTGTGCTTGCTGCCACAAAACAAGAGGCATCACAACAGATTACAAAGGAAGGACATTAAACAGCTTTTATTTTAAAAATAATGCTGTTGTTTGTTGTTAAGGCCCGCAAACGTTGCTGGAAAACAGGTAAATATCTAATGCAGGAGACTGGGTGCACAAAAGAGCACAGCTGGCTATATCACATTTTCCTTTCTTCACTGTAAAATGAAAGATACAATAAAAAATTGTACCTTGCCTCTTCAGCATGGTATTGAATCCTCAAGTTGTGTCAAAAAGATGTACCATTACTAGTTTCATTAAAGTTTCATTTAAATCTTTCCACCAAATATATTTTAAAAATAGATATAACCCCTTCACTGCGATGCTGTCTTTATTCTGTTCAATTTCACACACATGATATAATTTTAACACCATTCACCACAGATCCGTTGTGAGAGCAGTAAGGGAAACCTTCTTGCTACAGCAATTTTTTCTCAGTTGTCCAATCTCTTTGATTTCAAAAGAAAGGACACCAGCTTCATTCTTAAATGGTTCCTGTCATTTATGCCTGGGCACATACTCACCAAGTCTAAAAAAAAGATCAGTTGGGTCAGCAAGCAAATAACTGAGGGAACTACTAATTCATAGCCTGTATGTGCAAGCAGTTAAGGAGTAAGGACTGTAAATAAGGAAGCTGTGATTCCACTAGAGCTGCTGCTCAGTAGGGATAAAGAAAGCACTCCAATGCTGATCACTTATAGACAGACAGACTGGCTGACTTGGGTGTCTATAGATAGAGTGAAGTAATCTCCTGGGCAGTGACATGCAGCTCTCCAGACAGCACTCTCACTCCTCAAAATCCTTGCCTTCCATATAGGATATAATTACTGCACCATATCCATCATCCTGAAACCTCCAGCTGACTCTGTCATGACAACATTTCACTGCTGATGGAGTATATTTTATAGATCAGACAATACTGTGATTTTTTGATAGTAATGTCTCTGCAGCCTTTACTCAAAGGCGTGATTTTTTTTTTCCCCTGAGTAAATTAGGCATTAGTTTGTGACACAAAAAACTCCACTTTTTAAAAGTTATGGCCTAGAATCACTGTTTTATTTGCACCTATTTTTCTCTGCAGCTACTAGGGTACTTGTCCTAAAGGCCTTTTTTCCCTGTTGAGTGAGGGGACGAGTTACTGCAACTGCTGCAAAAGCCTCTTAAAGGACGACTTTTGGTGTAACTTGGGCACTGAACTACTGCTGTCTTAGAAAATGTCTCCCTTAATGACATGCTTTGGCATCTGTTTTAATTTTAGTTGTGCTGACATAGCAGAGAGGATTTTGTTTTCCTTCATTTTTGTTTTCTCTAGAGAGTTTCCCCAGAATACATATAACACTCATAACCTTCTCTTACAACACCTGGGAGATGGATAACACTAGCAGCTCCTGTATTCTCTCTATACCTCTAGTCAGGTCTATTAAGAAGATCTTTGTTTAGTCTTTGAGGAAACAAAATATTTCTTTTTTTACTGCCATCCTGAGAAACTGATTATTTCTCTGCACCATACTGTGCTACTGCCTTCAGTCACATCACTCTGGAAAGAATCCATGTGTCTTTTACTCTATTATATTTTAGAAGAAGATTAAAGTTATTTATTTCATTTAAGATGATCTTTAGTTTCACATGCTGCTCATTGAGAGCGTTTATACCCAATTAGATACTCAGGAGGTTTTACCACTTAAAGTTCTTTAAACTGGCTTCAGAAGAGTAATGTTCATTCTTCAGAACTAGCTAAAATTAAAACGTTAAGTCATTGCAAATCATATGAATTTTGAATCACAGTCTCCATGACTGGAAGTTTCCAGACGTGCTAGTTCTCCTTCAGAGCTTTCTGAAGGGAAAGGATGTGAATTTCTAGCTATACAGGGGTCTGCATTAAAAAGAGAGCGCAGCATAAGAATGGTACTGAATAGCGCTGGTATTCAGTGACGTGCCTTTGGCATAAATATATAGAAATAAATAAGCCATGCATCCAGTTCTTGCCTGAATTTGGCACACAACTGATGCAACTAAAAAATGACAGCGCAACGTCAGATGGCATTTTGTCCACATAAAATAGTGTTCTAAAACAATATCTAAGGATGACTGAATTGCATTAAATCTCATACCTTCTGAAAAATACAAAATGTTATCCACATTTTGGGGTATTTTTGTCTTTTCATTCTCGTAACTGTTTGGGAAAATTATTGATCTGATCTTGGATGAGACATACCTGGCCCTGATTTGCATGTGTGTGTAACTTTTGCATTCTCTTTTAGATGTCTGTCTTCCTTAGATATTTCAGGCACACCCACACTGAACATATGAGAACTATGCCAAGTTTTTAGCTGCCCTCCCCACTATGCTTCAACAAATCTCAGTACAAACAAAACCAGGATCTAGCCTCAAGGCAGGCAAGGACCTCCCCTGGATTTCCGAGTACCTTTTCAAGATCATTGTTTTTAAAGACTGTTTTCCCCTGTAGGGACTGACAAGCATGAAGTAAAAGCAGCTTTTCCTATGCCAAAATAGACAACCATGTTTTCCTATTCCTGTTGCAGAGAAAGATTAATCTCATTGTAGCTAAAGCAGAGCTTTGTGAAACCTAGAAAGTGAGCATGCACTATTTAGGGTATAACTAACATCAAATTGCCTTGAACCCAATATAAATGTAATTAAAAGTGTAACCAATAGAAGCTTATAAGCTTCTTCCATATATTTTATGTATGTATCTGAGAAATGTGACCACCAGCAGGGGAAACAAGTATGCATACAGCAACACATGGGAAGCATCAATTGAAGAAAAAAACTGATAAATACAAAGATAGATACAAAAGAGGTAGATACAAAAGGTCGCAGGGGGCAGGATATCTTGATGCATGCAAATGAAGAATGACTGACCAGAACCAAGGTAAGCAGTAAGAGAAGTAGATCATACCCCTCTTTCAGAAGGCAGGCAAAGAACAAATTAACATGAGGCAGCAAGAGGAAGGACAGCAAAGAGGACAGGCCCACATATGACCAGACATCCCCTATGGAAGAGCTACCTAGCCTTATTGCCTCCACCTCCACAACCAAGACTACCAAGGACATAGCCATTAGACTTCATGGCATCAGTGTCATGGCCCCAGATCTACAGCAGTGATCTCAGATATCTATGCTAAGGACAAATAATTTTGCATATGTAGTGAAGATGATAACTATTGTTTAAGCATTAACCATTAGCACAAAATGAGTTGTTAATGAATGTATTTAATAAAGGCTTTTGAGTTTAAAATTGGCCTGCTTTATCAGTCTGCTCAAAACTCCAATCATAATGATCTCTAATTCCCTACATGTAAACACATATTTAGTTGCAAGATTACGCTCTTTTTAGCTTTAATGATCACAAAGTAAGAATATGAACTTCTGCCTGTTAGGGTACTCCAATTAAATTTAACTCATTGTTGCTGTGAGGGTAGTGTGCCTGATTCCTATCAGGACATGTGCCTCTTACTCAGTGAAAATTGTTAAGTAGAGGTGATTCATATAGCAACACAAGCATTTTAATGATCAGTGTAAAATATGTTATGAAATAATTCATGCTTAAAGAGAGAATGTATTTTTTAAGATTGTAAAATCCAAACAAGTCTGACCACAAGCAGCCCAGGGACCGATGTCGAAATTCCTGAAGGCAGCAGGACAACAATACCCCAATTACCTATGAATAGACATGGCCAGCATGTTGTCCTGGGGTAATCAGGAGACACTCAAGAGTAATCATCGCTGGACTGATACCATCGATCAAGATAACAAAAGTCGCCAGAAAGATACATCTGAATATGCGGCTTCTCCTGACATGATCAGCGCCTGCCACTACTCAGGAAACAGCAATTGTTCAGCCCAGCACAGTGAAAGAAACTCTCATGCATATGTGCAGTTACAAAGGAAATTGGGGCACCTCTGCCTCAGGCATAAAAAACTGTATAAAACAGCCTCAATGGAAGCGGCATGTGTGAACAGAGAGGGATCCGATGTGATAGAGGTCGGACCTAGGTTCACCCAGCGCCGATCCCAGGCTCGACACTGTCTCTTTGGCTGTGGTGGTTTTGAGGACTGTATTTTGGATGTGGAAGAAGATAAATAAATCTTTTTGTATTTTTGATAATTTGGCTTTTGATTGATCATTTGTAACAATCAGAAAGTGGAAGGCTGGCCAAGGTTTATGATATTACCACAACACTAAACAAACATAAAAATATTCAGTGTAATCTGACTGCTGACATGTTGTTTGCAGGACATGTCCTTTTCTGGTGTAAATGGCCAAGCTCCATGGCAGTCCATTGGACCCAGCAGAGGTACCAATCCCATGCATGAAAGTTACTGTTTTGCCATTTGGTCACCTCTCAAATACTTGCTAGCAAAATGTACTCCCTGAAAACCTCAGCAACTAATTTTCTGTCTGCCATTTTTAAGGTGTCACTGCTTACAGATCCAGTATGGAATTTTTTGCTGTTGTCAACATACACTCTATTTTTTATCAGCTCTCATTTTACAATATACTCTTCAGCATATTAGAAAATGTGCACATCTCACTGTCCTTCAATAACTAGAATTTTATCTCCTCTTCCCGTTCCACTGCAATATGTCTGAAGACTTTTTTCTTTTAACTTCTGTTCATAAACTTCATACAGAAATCGTAGTGACTGATTACAGGAGCCTTATGTTTAATCAGCAGTGCTGCCCACTAGCCCTAAGCATTTAACTTGCAAATTCTTTAGTCAAATGCCACATCTTCCTCAGTATGACACCAGAAAGATATAATCCTGCTAGTCTGCATCAGATACTGTTGTTATTACATTTGTGGGCTGATGCTGTAACTGAAAACCTTCTCTGCCTGAATGTTGGGCTTACCATTTAGGCATGCTTACCTAAAAAATTGCTCAAGCATGCCACTAACACTGCATACAATTAATGGCTTTTGTAGTTTTCTTTTTTAAAAATCTAAAAATTAAAATATACTTCACTAGGTATTAGGAATTTGACAATATCTTACAATATTTAATAATGCACTCAAGGTTCAATCAAAAGTACACCTGTGACTTCGTAGGCAGAAACAGAATGTTGTTATAGAAGATCCCAAAATAAAGTTTCCTCAAGTAGAGATAAGAACCAGTTATGCAATAGTAGGCAAAAGAAAGATTGTTGTAATCTCTAAGCTGATTATGCTGCTTCCTTGCTTAGACTAAAGTGCTGTGGTTGTCCCATTTCAAACTCCACTATAACACAGTAAATTTTCAATTCCTAAAATAACATATATGTTCAATTAGGAATACACTTAGCATCTCTGATCACGAACTGATTATAATTTCTGTGAGACTTGATAGGTGTTTGTAGATCTAGAACTTACAACTTTGAGAGACACTTGACGTTTTGTCTGGTCCTTGGTCCCAGTGGGAGTTAGGAACTGACTAGGATTCCTGACTACTGTCTTGTTAAAGCCTCTTGTGATTTTTGCATAGTCCTGTGTATTGTAACATGAAAGAGAAAGCCTAGGCAATAACACTACATCATTTAAGTCCCTGAGGATTCACACACATTCTTTGTATCTCATTGCATGCCAGGTAGGCAACTGAGACCTTGATAGCTACTTCTTTTTCTGATTGCAGGGATACCAGGTCGCAGATACCATGCCTGCCCTGTTACCTACTACATTTTCTGGGGCTTATGCCTATTGCTGAGACAGCTCATTTTTCCAGTTTACAAATTTACCATACCACTGCTCCATATAAGAAATACTTCTCTTTGTATATAGCTCATTTAAAAACATCCTTCAAACAAGCTTTCAGTGAAAGGCAAACATCATAACTTCTCATAGCATCATTCCAAATGTTCTTAATAAAGTTTGCAATTGGAGTTGGGGCAGGAGGTAGTTAAGAGTGGATACTGAACACACTTGCATCATAATCATCCTTAGATACCTCATGTTTCAGGCTGCAGGCATTACAGACAATCTCCTGATGGGAGAGCTTTCTGCTCATAAGCAGTTTTATTAGTTTCTTTGGGCAAGGAAATGTTCTGTGATTGGACCACAAGACCTTAACTCCATCTGCCTATGCAACTTTTGTCACATAAACCTACTTCCTAACACCCAGGTGACTAAGGGTGATGCTTTTGCAGAGTGAAGTGTCATCACCTGTTAAGCAAAATATTTAAAATATTTTGTACACTGACAAAATGCTCCACAGAAATACCTGAATAGGAAAATTAAAGTGGCTCATTACCAGCTCTTGACTGAAAGCGGACATGACCATAATTAAATCACTGCAGGGTGACATTACGCTTCATGTGGCTGATCCCTACCATGGTGTTTGAGAAAGCTTAACAACTACCAAATGTAGATAACAGCATGATGTAGCTTCCTCATTTGTGTTCTTCACTTTTAGCACTGTTTACAATTTTATACCATTTTATCAGCAGGAAAGCTTAACTGGCCTTTGCATGTGTCCTCTTTGTACAAGTTAGTTTTCTCTGATATTCTCATCAAGATTGGATTCATGCTTTACATTAAAATACCTGGAAAACTGCTCATTAGTTAAAACTTATGGAGCAAGGGTCAGAGCAATCTTCCGAACTATAGCACATAAAACTCACTTGATATCAAGCCCCTCAAGATTTGAAACCCCCAAGATTCAAACCAAATTTGGCAATTGAATTTTTTTTGGTTATTTATGAGTAGCATAGATGGACAGTTACGATTAAGCAATTGCACTGTGAATTTGTTTTCTTGCCTAACATTTTGTTTCAAGAAAAAGTGAAGACAATTCCAAGATGAATGAGAGTCACCAGGAGTGAAACCTGGACTGAGCAGTAACTGGGAGAAAGGTGACTCCAGCAGTGGCAGATCCTGACCACCAACTCATTGACCACAGACTCAAATGGAGGAAAGAACTACATCTGAGGACTAATTAGCACGAAAAGTGAGAGATTTAAAGAGCAAATTGGGAGTTGAGTACTAACTGATGAAAAAACTGTGGAAACTGTGACCAGTGAATGCCAATGCTTTTGTTTGTTAAAATATAAAAACGGTGTAAAGTTTAGATGATCAGGGAGTCAGGATTTTGTGTGCTACCACCCAGCTCCCTCCTTGGCACATTCTAGGATAAAAAAATAAGAGATACCTCAACTCAGTGTGAGCATTGGCATTGAGTAATGAACCCACATTCAGGACAACAATTTACATTTGAAGTTGCAAATGACAGTCAATGACTTTGTGTGTTCATATCATACTCAAAGTCATCTTGACGACTTTAGCTGTAACACACTGGAAAACAGGCCAAGAAGAACCTACCTCACTTTATTCAACAATATTCTAAATGGTATTGTGTTGCAGAAATTCTTGGATCTTTTGAACACACTAAAATAACTGGGTTTTTTTATTCCCTCTCAGAAAGTGGAAGCTAGGTAATATAGTGGGGGTTTCTTGGTCTTTATTTTGGATACACATTCTGAAAGATGCTCTGGAAACTGAACGTTTCTCTTCAGAAGAGGTTTAGAAATAAGTATATCTAAACATCGTTTGAAATAACATCTCAAAGTGAAAGCATACAACTTGGTCATATCTTGAGGTTGTCAGCAGGGTTCCTCTAGTGGCCATGGGTGTTGGTGTTTAAAATCTAGACATTGGAAAATCATGCTTTGTCACATGCTAGGCCATGAAAACCTGTCCCCAGATAGGACCAAAGGAGTAGATGAAAACAAATGGATACTCATGGCCTTTTTGCTGATAGCCCTAAAGGTCAGCAGTATCCACCTACTCTACCAGAGATTGGAAATTTCTGCTCATCAAATTACATAAAGGGGATATCAAATGAAACCACTGTTTCTTCTAAATGACCTTCCTGTCATAGACATTTCAAGTACATGGGAGCTGCTAAAATGCAAGTTCACTTAATATAATAACATCAGTGCATTCCAAGTCTTTGGCTCACATATGAATTTCTGCGGCAGAGAGCCTAACTCTCTGAAGTTATTTCTTCTGCTGCATATAAGCTCCCATGGCATCTGAACAGTAATTACAAGGACAGATTTAAACAACTGACAGTGGCAATATTACTGAATATATATTTTACCAATGAGTATCTTCACTTCTGTGAATTCAAAAAAGGCACTAAAAAAGTAAGAGAATTGTAAGGGACTTTGAGCAGCAAGGAAAGATGGAAGTGTTCTAGGGCTTGCTAGCAAAAAAAGAATCCAGAAGGGTTTTTTTCCTTCCCTAGGTGAAAAGCACACTGCAACCAACAGGTCAAAACATACTGTTCTGTTTCTTTAGCTGTTCTGTGGCACAAAAGAGAGTGCATTCTAATTGAAAATCTTAAAAAAAAAATTGAAACAAAATCTTGAATGTCAGCTAGCAACCGCATGATGGGTTGACCCTGGCTGGACATCAAGTACCACCAAAGCTGCTCTATCACTACTCCCCTCAGCTGGACTGAGGATAGAAAATAAACCAAAGGCTTGTTGGTCAAGCTAAGGACAGGGAGAGATTACTCAGAGTTACAGGGAAAACAGACTCAACTTGCGGCAACTAATTGAACTTGTTACTAATCAGAGCAGAGTAGGGTAATGAGAAGTAAAAGAAAATCCTAATGCCATTTCCCCCAGCTCTCCCTTCTTCATTTCACTCCCCTTTTTATCTACTTCCTGCTCACCAGCAGCAAAGGACGATGGGGGCTGCAGTCAGTTTATCACAGGTTGTCTCTGCCACTACTTCTTCCTCAGGGAGAGGTCTCCTCACACAGTTCCTCTGCTACAGCATAGGTCCCTGCCATGGGAGTGAAAGCTGCATGAACTTCCCTAGTGCAAGACCCTCCCACAGGCTGCAGCTCTTCCTGAACTGCACTATCATGGATGCCTTCTATGGGGTGCAGTCCCTCAGGAAGACTGCTCCAGCCTGGATTCCCAATGGGGTCACAAGTCCTGCCAGCAAATCCGCTCCTGTGTGGGATCCTCTGTCCATAGGGCCCCAGGTCCTGCCAGGAGCCTGCTCCAGCATAGGGCCTCTGCCAGGTCAATCTTCTTTCGACATCCACCTGCTCCAGGCCTAGAGGTCTCCATGGCCTGCAGTGGATCTCTGCTCCACCATGGACCTCCACACGCTGCAGGCAGCTGTCTAACCACGGTCTTCATGATGGGCTACAGAGGAATCTTCACACAGAAGATGCTAGCCACCACCTCTGCAACCCGTGTGACACCAAACCCTTGCCGTGCAAACCCAACACAAACTGCCCTAAAGAGCTGTCACTCACCCACCTCCCATACATCATCTTAGTACCACTGCTGCTTCAAACTCATTAGTGACAGGCATGTTAAATGTTAACTCCTGCTACAGGCTTTGATCTGAAATATTTATTTCAGTAAGAGATGAGCTCATTCCTAGCCACTTTTGGTATGTTTCTTGACAGAACACAGTAAAACATATGAAAAGAAGTCTTTCACAAGTATTAGAATAGCAGGGGGATTGAAGATTCAGCACTGCAGTGTGTCAAGTTTCTTGTAAAGTGCATTATAACAGGACAAAAAATACAGGGCAATTCTCCTGTCCTGCTACAGTAGCCAAGATTGATAGATTCATTATATCTGTGTGCGAACAAGGAAACAACTTTCAAGATTTCTAAATTATTTTTAAGCAGTATTTGTAATCTTACATGCCAATTTTGAATAAAAAATGGAAAATTTAACCCTTGCTTCCAATATTTTGAGTTTGCTTCCTCTGCCATTAATAAATCCTGAAAAAAAAAAATCAGCCAGTAGTGGGGAAAATGTGTTGCGTTTTTCCTCCATCAAATTCAATTCTTCTTTCAGTATTTTTAGCTTTTAATGCTATGAAAATAAAAATTACTCCATTTTCCCTTATTACTTCTCTGGAAAGAGCTTATTCTTTAGCACCTGAGCTTTAGTTTTAATATCTCATATTTCTCTTATGCATTTCTGCCCTGGAGGCCAGCTACTTTGTCCTGCATTTTGGAAAGAAAACAATTATTAACCTCAGTGAAGGTATACAGATTTTACGCTTTGCTTGAAGATTTAAGACATGTATGGGACAAATTCCTGTGGAGTTAAGTGTTGCAGAAATGACAAATTCGTGTCACTAAGTGCTCTTAGTGCCATATTTCTCGCCTGCCAATTTTATTCCTCCCTGGACGCATTATTATTTTTAGCTATTAATCCAAGCTACTCTCTCAGGCAAAACTCCCTCTGGAAGTTTTATAATTCTGCCAAATGGAGAGAAGAGAGACCCTGGTTTTGATGTGTGTTTCTCTGTTTTTGAAGAGTAAGCAATACTATATGTTCTTTGGTGTTTCAATCTGTGTATTTTCTTACATTTCCTAAATATAAATATTTTTATACTTGATGTGGTACCTTGCTACTATAACCAGTCTTTAAAAGAAAATTAGAGCTTAGTCTGAAACTGTTGATTGTTTTCAGCATCATCTAAAAGTACAATTACCTTTTTCAACAAGGCAATGACACACAGTCACATCAGTCCCCTTTCAACTAGCTTTAAAATGCCTGATAAGAATTTAATAATCCAAGCAGAAAATTAATGGCATGCTACCAGAAAAATGGACAAGTAAGTATGTATAAGATTCTTCAGTTCAAGACTAGAAAAACAGAAAGCAGACCATAGAATAATTTGTGTTCTTTACACCTTTTAAATGTTGGTATTTTTAACTGTCGTGGACAATACCTTAGATTGTTAACATCAACAGGCAGCAGATAACCATGGACGTAACGGATGAATGTCCAAAATTGAGCTTCTGAATCCTCAAGCACGGGTCTGCTAGTTGCTAGCTAAAACCGTATAGGCTTGTTGTAAAACATAGAAATACTCTGGTTTAACAGAAGTGATATGAGTAAATCCTGCAATAAAGAAAGGCATATGCCATACCACAAGGCAAATCCCTCAACTTAGAGGCAGATTACATGTGTTTCTACATATATTTATATGAAGAAAAGCAGGTTTATAAAACAGGAAAAATGGGAAATTCCTTGAAAATGCACCCAAAAAAAAGCACTCAGAGGTGTTTGGGGATTTGGCCATTGACACTCAAGATCAGTAACAGTAAGCACTAGAATAGCACAATATCAACACTTTTGCCCCAGCTCTCCAAGATCAACAGCAATCTTCCCAAGAGAAGAGAGAAGAAAGTTAAGACTGGGTGAATGTTACATTCAGAATGGGCGTATACCTGAAGTTATTAAGGATGATAATGGCGCCACTACCACCAGTTTTTAAAAACTCAGTATCACAACACATATTACCTCAAGGGCAAATGAATCGATTTGCACGCCGGCAATATATTTACAGCACAAACGGGACGGGACACCTGGAATCAGGTCTTTGAGAGGTTTATTTCCCACATCAGTCTCATAACATTGTTTTACAATGGAGACAACTTGATGTGGCCGTCTCACTGGTTTCACAGAATGCCAAAGAAGCTTGACGTTACTGAAGAGCATAAGACAGATCCAGAGTAAATTTCATCCAATCACATAGAGAAAAGGCATATTGACAATAATTCTATCCAATAATCTTACAGCATACGTAATTCTGGTTAAAACAATGAGGCTTTTTCTAAATACAATAGCTTGTTCATAGAAACCTAAGCACAGCGTTCCATTCATTTTTAACCTTCTAAAATATACATTAAATAAACTTGTTGCAACTTAGAAGGCGAGCTAACACTAGCCTATTGTTCTATTTCTCACAT